>AYEL01069822.1:0-27798 GCA_000484575.1 Olivierus martensii
TTTTACTAACCGAAAATTAACGGTAATTTGTTAATTGACATCATAAAAGGAGCTTTGTTAGTAAGACTGATCTGTGTTTACAACTCGCACTAATCGAATCTTTTCTCGCACTAACCGAAACACGGTATCAATTTTTTAAGTCGCACTAATCGAATTCGCGCTATTCGAAGTCGCGCTAATCGAGGCCTATCTGTACTTAAATCATAAGTTTAGCTTCAATAAAAAGTCTATTTATTATTATCTTGACAATTTTTTAAATTATTTAGGATAGATTTTCGCATTGAAAAGCAGTTCTTGGTCATAAGATATTCAATTTGTTACTATTAAGAATAGCATATTATTTTAGTGAAATAAATTAACATATATAATCAATAGTCTCACAAAAAAAGATGATAAAAATAAAAATTAATTAAGATCATAGAAATGTATAGAATACCGTATTTGAAATTCATTTAGTATCGATGTTTTTCTAGATTTTCTTATTTCCTTTAATATCACTTTTTATTTAATTGTTTTATTGCATCCATTACAAATAAGGACGAAAATTAACCGACGGTAAAGAACAAATCCAACATCTAATAACCAACAACTATCTTTCAATACGAAAATCCATTCTAAATAATTTCAGAAATTGTCAAGATAATAATAATAAATAGATCTTTTTAGTGAAGTTAAATTTATGATTTAAGTACTTAGATGGTATAAATTTGAGAAATGAATTTTGGAAATTACTCTGGAAATTCTGAATAAAATATATTCAAAATATTCGAGATAATATATTCCAAGATTTTCGCTTATATTAAAAATTAAATCGAGACATCAAATTTATTAATTAATATTATTATTAATGCGGCAATTAATGTTGACAAATATCAGAATCCAGATAAATTAAATATTTAGGATATTATCTGAGCCATTAGTTGAAATAGTATTGTAATAAAAATAAAAATGCAAATCTAGTTTGGATCTGAATGAAAATACATGAGTTTTTAAAAAATTGAATGTGGCTGCCATTTTTTTTCAAAATGGCGTTCACACTCAATTTTTTTATATCTTCCGCCATTTTTTCAAAATGGCAGAAGATATTAAATTCATTGTAAATTTAGTTTTAGATGAGAATGTAAACACAGAAATTATGTAGGAAATTTATAGGAGACATAGAAGACCCAACAGCTTTTACAGTCAATTGGGTGAACTTTGAACCAGCGGTTTCAATTTGAAATTACAGATATTTACGGCTTAAAAATGTACTAAATAACTGTATAGTGTTGATTTTTACTGTTTAAATATTAGTAATCTTATGAAACTAATGTGCATGGCATTATAAATATATTGTTATAACGAGAAATTTGCGCACATGTTGAAATATGTCTGATTTATGGACAACTTTAGCCGGGTGAGGTGAAAGGATAACTTTCTAGTTTAATTTCATTTATTTTCAAGTCAATGCATTATTTTAGCATAATTAGTATATTTTATTCACATATGAGATGAATGCTAGTCAAAATAAATGAAAATTAACTTTATATAAAAATTAGATTATAAAATATAAAGGTAACATAACTCATTGTGATAGGCCACAGTATTATGTGAAAAAATTTGAAATTTTTAAGTATGAAGAGTAATTTTTTCTGGCCAAATAACAGAAGTCATTCACCAAAATAACAATCTAATATAAGTAAATGTCTAAATAGTAGCTATATGCAAATATTTAAAATATGACATGGTCATTCCTATTAACAGTATAGGACAATTCAGTATTAGGGTTTCACTTATAGTAAATTTTTGCTATGATTAAAATTTTTTATTAATTTTTCTATGATTTAAAAGTTCTTTTTTCCAGTAATTTGTGGTAATATAAAACATATAATAATTTTGTTTATAAAAATATTGGGTAAATGATGTGATACATGATTAATAACATAGATAAGAAAGTAAAAATTTATTTACAAAATTTCAGTTTAATTAAAAATATATAGATTTGACAATCTTTAAAGTATATAAAAATGTTAGCATATCAAATTTTACATATAACGTAATATTAAAGAAAACTTGATAAATATTGAATTTTTGAAAAAAGTTATCGAAATACTTAAAATTTTTAATTAAACAAATTCTAAAGAATTAAAAATTTTATAATAGTCACAATATTTATGACACATAATCATAACTACACTATTGAAAACGAACGTAATGCAGAATACATATTGTTACTAGGTTGATAGTAGCTTTAAAAAAATGTAAACATGTTTACTTCTATCGATTATCTGCTATTTTTAACTCTACTAGAAATAAATTGGCATCTGATTGTTTTTTATTAATAATAAATTTTATATTATAACTTCTATAAGAATTAAATATGTTTAATTGATATCAGTCAAATATTTTGGGATCTTTTCGAAATTATGCTGGCTCATTTTCAAATGCACACAGCACGTGAACACGTATTAAGTGGATGGAAGATTACTGTCATGCAAACAGTGACAGAACCACGTGTGATACACGTGAATGAAATGTGCTCTAGTCAAGGACGAGTATAAAAGTGAGGTTAAAAAAAGCAAATTGAAAAGAGGAAGTTACCTTCACCCTGTTGCTACAATCAACAACAGGATTGATTATACAAACATTTGTATCTAATCACATCCTCACTCTTAAATATAAATATGTTAGATGTACAAGCAGAACTGCAAATATTAGAGTAACCTTGACCGCAGTATTTACCGGCATTCTATGTTATTGTATACAATACTGCATTTCATATTACTTTCCTGATAAATTCTAGAGGTATTGAGATATTATACTTTGCTACTTTGCACTTGAAAAGAGTAATTCGTATTTACCTAATGACATTTGGAAACTTTCCATCCTTAATTTAAAATACCACGACTAACAACTGTATATAAATAGAATCAAATCGTCAGAGGGCGCTCCAGATTTCAAGCAAAACAGCTGAACACGTTTATGAATGAGAAAAAATTAATAGAGAATGGAACGCACTCTTATGAAAGATTGCTTGGATTGTAATGGAATCGAATACAAGAGAACGAATAGATATACAGAAGTTGATGATAATGAACAGCCAACGATGATTGAATTGAGTAATGGAGTCAAGATGCCTCTTCTTGGATTAGGTGAGATTTTTTAAGTTTGAATTAAAATTCCGAGTGATTTAATTATATTGGTCTATTTAACTCATTAATGTTTAGTGTTTTAAATTTCATACACTTATGAAGTTTAAATTTTTAGAAGTGCCTTTGCAGTTAATATATCAATCTATTTTAAAGTTATACTTAAAATATTTAATAATAATTAAAAAAAAATGAACGAAGATCATACAAAAGTTGATGATAATGAACAGCCAACGATGATTGAATTGAGTAATGGAGTCAAGATGCCTCTTCTTGGATTAGGTGAGATTTTTTAAGTTTGAATTAAAATTCCGAGTGATTTAATTATATTGGTCTATTTAACTCATTAATGTTTAGTGTTTTAAATTTCATACACTTATGAAGTTTAAATTTTTAGAAGTGCCTTTGCAGTTAATATATCAATCTATTTTAAAGTTATACTTAAAATATTTAATAATAATTAAAAAAAAATGAACGAAGATGTGCATAATTATTAAATACAGTATTAAGTTTGTGACAACAGTTTAAGAATACACATGCAAAAAGTTTATAAATTTGTATTCAAAATAAAACATTTGACAGCTGTCATTTTCAAAATATTTTTTCTGTTTTTTTTTTTTTTTGATATACTGAAAATGAACGAAGATGTGCATAATTATTAAATACAGTATTAAATTTGTGACAACAGTTTAAGAATACACATGCAAAAAAGTTGATAAATTTGTATTCAAAATAAAACATTTGACAGCTATCATTTACAAAATATTTTTTCTGTTTTTTTTTCTGATATACTGAATAAGATTATGAAATATTTTGTATTATTCTAATCAATTATTTCAGATTAAGAGTTCATTGACAATTTATTTAGCTGCATTATGAATGTTACTATTCTTGTTTAAGATTTTCATTATAGAGAAAATTGCTTTCATAATGGATAATAATAACTGGGCATTAATGTAATGTTTTTAATTTAATTTCATATTTTTGCTAAATTATCATTTCAGTTATATTAAATAACTGAAATGATAATTTCAATTATGATGATAAATATTTTTAATATCAATTAAAATATTTAAAAAAATTATTTTAATTTAAATTATATATAAAAATAAAATTTATCATGTTATATTTTGTAAATTATTTTTAGGAACATCACATAGTGGAGGCTATTTTCATAATGCTGTTGTTTACGCTCTAAAAAAATGCAGTTACAGATTGATTGATACAGCTAAAAGATATGGTTGTGAAGTATTTTTAAGAGATGCTATAAAGGTATCTTATATTAATTGCTTTTATGTTTCTAAAAGTAAATTTTTAATATATATAAAAATATTTTAGTGTTAATATTAAATGATAAATTATCCAGTTTAGATATATACAAATGCATCTTTTGATAATACATAATTTAATAAAAAACATTAAAAAAATTAAATTTATAGAATTGAATATTTAATAATAATCACATTAAAAAATAATTTCTTCATTTCAAAAATGAGATTCTTTACATAATTAGAAGGGTTAAGTATGAATACTGTTGAGGGCTAAAAATTAACAGAAAGTGATAATATATTTATAGGAATAAATTAATAAATAATAAAATAATACTAGAGTTAATTAATATAATATTAAACAGTCAATATTATTTATTAATTCAAAAACAACTTTCATTTGAAAATAATAATAATAAATTTCCATTTTTTATATTTATATATATATACTAGTAAACCTGTCGCAGCTATGCCAGCAATAAGAAAATATGTTGGTGATCAATGAATGATTTTATAATTTAATGAATTCAAAATTCAATCTAACTAGTAAACCCGTTGCAGCTACGCCAGCAATAAAATAATATGTCAGTGATTGGTGAATTATTTTATAATTTAATTATTTCAAAATTTAATCTAATTATTAGGCTAAATTTCTTTATTATTAACAAAGTTTGTCTTATTAATTAACAATATATTTCTTTATAAAAATTAGTTACAGAATTTTCAGAATAACTGGAAAGAATAAATTACAAATTATCTGAAGTATTCACTGGTGATGCTGCAATATATAACTGACCATAAGAAAATATATTTTTCAAAATAAATTCCAATTGAATTCAAAGATTTATCTTGAACCTTAATTATTTGATTCCATATGCTGATTCCATTGGGAACTTCTTTACTATTCAAATGGAAAATCATGTTCATTTAACTTAAGTCATTCTGGGAATTAAAGCATGTTTGCCAACTTGGCGCACACTGATTCCTTCCAATCATTTTCTCAACGATTAATTTAGCAAGTTGTATAATCAATTTGCTGTTACCTTATTTCTTAGCAATGTTACAATAATTCTGCATTCTATATCCAATTAATTAGGAGTAATTCCAGAAGTTTCTATTGAATTTAATTAAAATACTCACTGGGATTAAAGTGTTTCACTGGGGACGTTAAAAAATATCGCTGGGCATGAGAGAAAAATTTACGTGGGAAAATAATTTTAAAGTTATAAGGTTGGGCAATTTATTATCCCACTTCAGACTCTAAACTTCGGCACCGTCTTTCTATGATTAATTAGCGCGTAAAAAAAAAACCAATTGCAGGATGACGTCAGGTCCCTTTGAATCCCAGGCCTGGATAATTTTACTCCATCATTCCCCTTCCCTCGTTGGCCCTGCTTTCACTGCTCATTTGAAAGTGTATTTGCCTTGAGGCACACTGCCTGACTGCAATGAACACCATAATCTTTCTTGACATCATTAGACATTCTATCCGCTGGCAAATGATCGTACAGTTTAGAAACAGAAAATTCAGTTGTTTTTCTTGCTCAAAATTGTGATGTCAATACGTGGTGGATCTAAAGTCATTCAGATACATTACTATGGATATAACTGCAATGATTATAAAGCCCGCAAAAGTAGTACCAAACAAAAGAGATAATAATAAATAGGTGAAAGTTCATAAAAGAATCAGAGGTGAAATTCGGTACCATTTTTGAAATATGCATACCTTTTCATATGAATCTTTAACACAACAGAATTGATGACCGTGCATTAAATTACACAATAATGATAATTTATTAGAGTTAACAATCCACCCTACCGACACGGTAGGGTGGATTGTTAACACTAATAAATTATCATTATTATAGCAATCTACTCGAATATATCACTGATTTGACTCCTGTTCTTTTTGTGATTGTTGAATTATAGATTGACTTCTTTTGCTTGGTACTATTTTGCTGGACTTTACAAAATTAAAACTGTACCATCTTGCAGCTTGAATTCATCTTGCAGGCAAGTTATTTTGTGTATTTTTCGTGTCTATTACTCTTCTTTTTTTGTTTTATTACTGTTTTTTAGTCTAATCGATGATCAATCTACATGTACTTATTTGTTATTTGGAGAAATGATCATTGGCATATTGTGTCCATTGCGAATATTTTCACCAATAGAACTGCCTAATTTTGACATGTGACTATAGATTGTTTCCTTGACCAACTGAGACATCTTTTAGAAAAATTTAAGGATGGCTTATTTTGATATTTCGTTTACAGAAATGAGCTGTCAACTAAAGTGAATGCAATGGCGAATGAATGAGGGGAAATGTTATAATACAACTGATTGACATTCAGCTACTTCATTCACGGCTGCTGAATTTTCCTAAACTTATTTGAAAGTATCTACTGGCTGTACAGGTTATATCTAAAAGGATTATTCAATTTTATTTTCTTATGTGAGAAACATTGTGACATTACAAACATCATTGATTAAATTAAAAAAAACAGATATATTAAAATAAAATGGAATATGTTGTACAATTTATTGCTTTTCTTGCTATTTTAAGTTTTATATGTTCTTCTTAACTATTAAATTATACATAATTATCAACTCAGAGATAAGACCTAACCTAATCTACCAGAAAGCCAACATCTCAAGCAGGCACATTGCATCATCTGTTGAATAAGTTATAAAGTTTTGTTGATATTTGATTTTTCAAAATTTTTTATAATTGTTATTTAAAATACATATTTAATAGTAAAAACTCTAATTTCATCTCATAGAAACTCAAATCAAAAGGATTTATAAAATACTTCGAGCTAGCATAGACTTCGAGCTATTTCAGTCTAAAGTTGTATGTGACACTAATGAAGATAAACAAATTATTATATAGATTGGGTTGTTTTTCCCACCAGTGGCATTAAATGTATTTTTACCTGCCAATTTCATTCTAAGCCATATTGTCATTATAAATCTCGACAGCTGATGTTTCAAGGTATATTTATAAAAAAATTTTTTTTTATTCTCTGCACTTGTTTTTTTGGTGTACTGTCAAAAATGGAAAATAAAATGGAGATTTTCGGCATGTTTTACTTTTTTATTACTGAAAAAGTAAGAATGTTGTTCAACCAAGAAAAAAGTTATGTGAAGTGTAGGGAGAAGACGTGTTAACAGAATGCCAGTACCAAAACTGGTTTGCAAAATTTCATTCTGACAATTTTGATGTTAAAGATGCAGCATATGCAGGAAAGTTAGTTGAAACTGATGATGACAAAATAAAGGTATTGGTTGAAGCAAACTACTGAATAATAACATGAGAAATTGCTACAAGATTGAATTTATTGAATTCAACTGTTCATGACCAGTTGAAATTTTGATATTTGGGTTCCACATGTTCTCAAGGAAAGATTTGCTCCACTGCATCAACATCTGTGATTTGTATTCAAACATGAAGAAAATGATGCCTTTCTGAATGGATCATAACTGTTGATGAAAAATGGATTGTTTACAACAAAGTTGAATGCAAGTGGTCATGGAGCAGAAGAAATGAACTGGCTCAAAGCACTCCTAGACCCCATTGGAGCAGAAGCAATGAACCAGCTTAAAGCACTCCGAGACCCCATATTCATAAAAAAATGATGCTCTTTGGTGGAATTTCAAGGGAATTGTTTTTTTTAGCTTCTTCCATACAATTCCACAATTAATTCAAATGTGACTGCCACCAATTAGATAAATTGAGTTATTCCATCAAACAGAAGAGACCAGAATTGATTAACAGAAAAAGTATAATGTTTCACCATGACAATACCAAACTTCATACAAGTTTGATGACTCGCCAGAAGCTGTGCCAGAATTGATTAACAAAAAAGTATAATGTTTCACCATGACAATACCAAATTTCATACAAGTTTGATGACTCGCCAGAAGCTGTTACAGCTTGGATGGGTACCATATCCACCATTTTGCCATATCAGGCACCCTCTGATTATTATTTATTCCGGTCTTTACAGAATTCTTTAGACGGCAAAACACTTGATTTAAATGAGGATGTCAAAAATCACTTGGTTCAGTTTAAGCAAAGATCAGAAATTATACGAGCATGGAATCATGCTACTATCAGAAAGATGGCAACATGTGATGAGTCAAAATGGTCAATATATAATTAAATAAAATATTTATACATATTTAAAATAATTGTTGTTCATTTTCTTAAAAAAAAACGAAATTACTTTCCAAACAACCCAATATATTTTGAAAATAAAAATTTAATAAATACTGAAAAACTTATAATAATAATTTAGAAAATGTTCTGAGAAATCTCTAATGGAGAAGTTAAAGAATGATGTCACATGGTGGGACAATGTGATTTTTTGAACAGCTGGAGATTCAGCCATTCAACAAACCATGCTGTATCAAGATGAAATTGAATCAAATAGATATTTCCAGGAACTTGAATGTATCCAGAATGATGATATCAAAGCTAGAAATAATGGAAATAATTTCAGGATTCAAGGTATATTGATAAAAAACTTGCTGAAGGATATCCTCAAATCACAAGACCATGAAACAGACCTGCAAATAATCATTAAGAATCATAGAGATACATCCCAGTCTCAGCTTGCTCCTGAACTTGCTAAAGCCATTAGAAGGAGAATTTCAAAACAAACTATGATCATGTTAAAACTGGAAAAACTGCTTATACTCAGTAATTAAGTCAAGATAAACATAAACAGCACTAATCGCAGTTAGAGAATTTCAAAACAAACTATGATCATGTTAAAACTGGAAAACTGCTCATACTCAGTAATTAAGTCAAGATAAACATAAACAGCACTAATCGCAGTTGAGTAAGATAAAATAAACACATTTATTTAAAATATCAGAATAAACAGGATCAGAAACCTGCATTGTGACCAAGATGATATGTTCACAACATACGATTTC
Source organism: Olivierus martensii (assembly GCA_000484575.1). Taxonomy (NCBI): domain Eukaryota; kingdom Metazoa; phylum Arthropoda; class Arachnida; order Scorpiones; family Buthidae; genus Olivierus; species Olivierus martensii. The sequence goes on from AYEL01069822.1 coordinate 9,338, forward strand.
AAAGCCTTGTATCCCTCTCTTAAACTGGAACCAACTTGCCTCTACTTCTATCGGTTTTTACTGGGAAACCTGCCAGCCCAGCAAGATATCAGCCAATTCTTAAGGGATGTCTCCCATTTAATATGTTACTCTTCCTACTTTACATTTAGAGGCAAGTTTTACAGACAGACGTTGGGTGTACCTATCGGAAGCCCCATGGCCGGACCCTTAGCGGAAATTCTCCTAAGGGAAGTGGAGAAGAACAAACTTCCCTTGTTCCAACCTGCCATTAAACTCTACATTCGCTATGTGGATGATGTATTGATAGTATGGACCAACACTGCATACATTGACGTTTTTCCAGAAGCCTTAACGCTAGAACATGCATTTTTACATTGCACCAAATCTGTGCATCTCACCCATCGCATGCTGTACACTCTCCAATGAAGAGCCTCAGAAATAGCATTGCCAGATATGAATTGCTAAAAGTAGCGAGCTGAAGGACTCAAATGTATGGAAGGACTATGAGACAGCAAGAAATTTAAAGAGACTATATCACAAATTAAAAATGAATATCATCTGCAAAAAGCTGCTAGATTAAATAACAAATAAAATTGTAAAATTTCTACAAAATTATAAAAATTAAAATAAATCAAACTTTGTTGCTATGGCAACAATGGCAATGCAGTTTCTTCAGACGTAATGATAGTTACAATCTCTAAAGAAAAGAATCAGGAAATACGATTTAGCCATTCTTAAGTTTTAAGCGAATTTAAGATTTATAACATATATAAGTATAGATATATAAAGAATAGCTATTTATAATAGCCTTGGTAAGCCTTGGCAGGATTCGATATTATCTGCCGTGAGTTTTTGCGTCTATCAGTAGTGCGACGTACTGAGGTTAAACCATCGCCACATAATTATACCTTCATAGTGTGTATAAGCGGCGGCCAGATGGCCAAATGGTAATGCATTGACGTGCTACGCAGGAAGACCCGGTTTCGCATTCCGGATTTTTTCGGGGTGCTGGGCCCGAAAAAATCCGGGCCTTCTTCACCATCCAGCCCCCTCCAGGGGTGTGGGTGCAGGCCGTGCTTGGAACTGGCCCCGCCTCCTTAGTAATGTCACTGATTGGAAAGAGGGTGTAAAATATGCAAAAAAAAAGTGTATATAAGCGCAGCGCCACGAAAATTCATGACAAATAATCTCAAATCTTGCCAATTAATGTAACATAATAGTTAGCAAATTAGAGATGGACTACACGTTAAAAATAAAACAATAACAGCATTTTAATATAAAATCTGGATTTTAGTAGTTTACTGAAATAATACACAGCAAAGTATTCGACATCTGACGTTGTGAGGAAGTTAACTTTGACCTGACCTGTTTTTATTTTATTATGCACTCTATTATTTATTTATTGTTATTTTCCTATATTCTAATTATTGAAATAAGCTTTTATCAAGGAGAAAAGTAGTTTGTATTTCTCCATCTCAATTCAGAAAATCATGCATTTGAATTGATTTTATCCACAAGTCACTTAGAACACTGTCAACAAGTTACTGAAATATTGTGCGTTGCCATGGAAGATGTCAGGCATCAGATGCAGTTCTTGGAATATCTGAATGGTGGTCATATTGAACCTCATGTGTAATTAATAATAAATGCTGGCATGTATTGGTGCATCAGATGCAGTTCTTGGAATATCTGAATGGTGGTCATATTGAATCTCATGTGTAATTAATAATAAATGCTGGCATGTATTGTTTAGAAACTTGATGTGTCCTGTCTCATTTGGCAATTACACATTCCTTAATCACACATTCTACATTTTTGTAGTGCCACAATCCCTCCTGTTGGTACTAAATTTTGTATTAAATTTTTTCTTTCAAAATCGAAACCACATGTTCCATATATGTCCACTAAAGTTTGTTACATTTCTTCCAATAGATGACATGCTAGAGAGCTCTGAACACCTCATGTTATTTTATGACTACCCTGTACATCGTACAATATAATATATACATTATTTTTAATTTTTATATAATATTCAATTATTAGAATTCTTAATTAACATATATAGTAATTTATAAATAATGAAAAAAATAATAAAAAATTATCAATAATGTTAATCTTTCAATAAATTATTTCTTCAGCATTGGTTAGAGTTTAAGATTTTTGAACAGGATTACAAAACGCTTAAGTCAATATGATAAGATTTATAAGAAATTAAGTAAAAGTAAAAAGCAAACATTGATAACATATTTTATTAAGCCAATTCCAAAAATTTCTTTAGAAAACAATTAAAAAAAATTTTAAATAGAAAAAATTAGCAGCAGTAACGGCAACTTTGAATTTAGAAAGAAGATTGTTTCAATATTAATAAGAGAAGATATAGAATGCATCTTTATTCTTAAATTTTGTTGTATATCTGTATAAAATTAATGTTAATTTATTTGTAATTTATTTTAAATAAAATGCAAATTATTTAGTTGAATGTTACAGAACTTATCCCTTAATTTTTTATACAAATATTAGTCTTATTTAAATAATTTTGATTTATATGGTACTTTTGCAGAACCAATCTATAGTGTAAATGAAGAATTAGATATATAAATGCAAATACCTAATTTGAAATAAAAATTTCTTACCTAACTGATAATGTAAAATCGCCTGGATTAGATTTGCTTGGACGAGCTATAAAACTTCCATCAAATCCTCTTTCAGTTAGTAATCTTTCTGCTCCAATTCGTGAAATGTTTGGATGAAACCAGCGACTGTAACTAAGTTGAAGAGATAAAATAAATTAATAATAATAATAATAATTTAAAAACTAAATATCATTCAAATTCAGTATGATTAACTAAGTTAGAATTATATTGATTTTCTACAATTCTATCATTCATATTTATTACATTTAATAGAAAATCTATTTCATTTAAATATTATATTTAATACTCTATTATAGAAAATTCAAAATGATAAATGATTTTACTATAGCTTCAAGAGAAAAATGAAAGAATGAGAATGAAACAAAATTAGACAGATTTCCAAATTTATCTAAGTATTAATAATATTTATTAAAATAAAAAGCACATACCTATATTTAGAGGAAAAAAACAAATTAAAAATTAACATAAAAGAAAGTTTGAGAATATATAATGATAAAATAACATATTTAACAGATTACAAGAGATTTATAATAATTGAAATAAAGAAAACATGATGATGAATGGAGGTTTCTGAAATGATGTGAAGGGAATTTTCTATATTTGTAAAAAAAAATTGTTTTGTAGAAAAATTATTCATAATTAATAAAATATGTTTATAATGGAAAATATTATCAATATTAATATTTAGGCTATTACAAACTGCAGGTAGTCTTCAACTTACAACAATTCACTCTTATTACAATTTGAACTTACAATGGCCAAAAATTATTACTAAAAATTCTCTAATTTAACTTTGCTGCCTGTATATACATAAATATATCACATTGTTTTTGTATATGCATTGCAGCATCACCATTAGTCGGTAAACAAAGTCTTTTAACAATACACAATAGCCACCAGTGTGATTCATCCATTTCTAACTTATCACACCCTCTGGAATGTTACTTGCTAATCAGCAGTTGAAGAGTTCATTTCTCTCTTTGCAATTTTTATATCAATTTTGTCATAACCCTATCATGTGCAGTAAATAATACTACTGATGAAAAATTTCTGAAATTCTTAAATACAAAATTAAGAAAGAAAAATTTATATTTTTAATTTACAAATGTAATAATAAATAATTTATAAATGTTTAATTCATACATTTTTAACTGTTTTAAGTTAAATAGAAACCTAATTTATGAGAATATTAAAACAAAAATCAAATAAATCAAGAATTAAGAAATAAGATTAATATACATAGCACTAACAGTAGTTGAGTGAAGAAATGAGTTTTATTCTTTCAATACTGAACACAAATATTAAGTCTGAGCTAAGAATTAAAAGAAGATGAAAATAATTAAGATTAAGTAAAAGAGATAGTTGAAAGATGTTAGGAGATATTAGCTATTGATACTAAGGATGAAATGTGAAATTATTAAGATGAATCAAATTTTGAAGATAAAGTGAGTTTTTTATTGTTTTAACTAATAATGTACAGATTAAGAAAGGTGAATTTATTTAAAAAATAATAATATCTAATAAACTGAAAAGCAAAAAATAGAAGATATGTTGTTATACCAATTAAAAAACTTTTTCTGATTGTTGGAATGAAAAATTATCATTATTATTATTATTTTTTGTGAAAGGCATTTAAGTAAAGATTGGTAGAATCAAAATGAGATTTTGAAGATTGCTGAAAGATTCTTTGTAAAATTTTGATGGCAAGTTTTGAAATTCTAGTCTGATAATATAACTCAAAACTATTTTTTTTAACTACAATAATTCAGCACTATCTTGCAGTAAAAACGAAAACGTTAGCGAAGGGCTTTTAAAATAAAGAGTTTTTACTGCAAGATAGTGCTGAATTATTGTAGTTATTTAAGAGTTTAAGCAGTTGCATACTAAAGTTTAAAATTTAAATTATTTTTTTTAATTTAAATAGGAGTCTTAAAAAGATATTTTGTAAAAATTGCAGATTGTAATAAAAATTAATATCTAAATATGAATAACATAAAAATAAAAGATATGAAAAATGATGTCTAAGTAATTTGCATGTGATTTATAATGAATTAATTTAAATTTGGAAAAATTAAGATTAATTAAAGTAAAATTTTATTTATTTTGATTTTTTTATAATTAATATCTATTATAAATATTTGGAGGGTGATAGACTTAATTGAAATAATATGTATTCCCATTTCCAGGACACCCGCAGAATATTTTGATCGATTACTTATTAGAAATAGTAAATCTGAGTGTTCAATTAGACGCAAATGGATTCAACTGAATTAAATTAAAAAATACATTATAAATAAAGCTTTGTGTATAAACACTCTTAAAACATTTAGTCATACTAATTTTGAATATTTTTTTAAATGAAAGTAAAAAAAATCAGTAAGGATAAGTATAATTTAATAAAAAAAACTAAAGGAAATTACAAAATACGTTTCTAAATTTTACTATATTATGCATTATATGCTATGGACGAATCATATTTAAATCGTTATTCAATTAAATTTGTTTTAAAAAGTTTTAATTTGATACAGAATGAGTAACATTCCAAGAATAAATATTTTTTCTACTTAGAAAATTTTTTAAAAGTTTAATGTATTTAAATCGTTACTCAATTAAATTTGTTTTAAAAAGTTTTAATTTGATATAGAGTGAGTAACATTCCAAGAATAAATATTTTTTCTACTTAGAAAATTTTTTAAAAGTTTAATGTTTGTTTAATTTGTAATGATGTATTCCAGTTAATAATACAAAAACAATAAAACATTTTCTCTCGCACATTCAATGATTCATGTACTGTAATTAAATTTTTGTAATAGTTGTTACCATATGAAACTGTTAGACGTTCTTTTGAATTTCTCTCAATTTAGAGGGTGATAGACTTAATTGAAATAATGTATTCCCATTTCAAGGACACCCGAGGAATATTTTGATCGATTACTTATTAGAAATAGTAAATCTGCGTGTTCAATTAGACGCAAATGGATTCAACTGAATTAAATTAAAAAATGCATTATAAATAAAGCTTTGTATATAAACACTCATAAAACATTTAGTCATACTAATTTTGAATATTTTTTTAAATGAAAGTAAAAAACTCAGTAAGGATAAGTATAATTTAATAAAAAAAACTAAAAAAAATTACAAAATACGTTTCTAAATTTTACTATATTATGCATTATATGCTATGGACGAATGAGAAGCTTAAACCCGGCTAGCAAACGATGCACAGTATCGGGGCGCCTTAGGAAGGAAGAACCAAAATTATTATTTTCTTATGGACGAATCTTTCGTGGAGTTAGTCGAAGCTGGAGAAAGTTCAACAGTCTGGATTTCTCAAAAAATAAAAAATTTCTACGAATATTCTATCTTCTAGCTAAAATTCCAGATACCTTACCAAGCAATTAACTTGTGGATAATTTTGATGATTGTTCGTTTCTTTAATATTTTTGTTACAGCCAACAGCCAATTGTGAATTTTACAAATTACACTATTTCCTACATCTTCGTTTTATTGCGTTATGGAATTTAAGTGATTGCTGAAGAACCTAACAACATAATCTAGCATGCAATTCTAGAAAAAAACTAATCGCATACTTTTAAACATGTTTGCTCTTTTGGAATGATTGAAGATGAGATATTACAATTTAATAATCTAGCATGCAATTCTAGAAAAAAACTAATTGCATACTTTTAAACATGTTTGCTCTTTTGGAATGATTGAAGATGAGATATTACAATTTAGTTATGCTGCTGAATTTAATAAAATCTATTAAAAAATTAAGTATAAATCTGAAAGGCTACTATTTTTTAGATGGTAGAAGTTAGGGATTAAATATCTAATCTCAAAATTATCTTTAAAGGATGAACTTTTCATAAAAATCTATCAGTTGATTCAACATTTCATTAAGTGAGGGATAGCAGCACAATTTTATAATTTCACATTCCTTTTGAAACTATGCTAAAATGTGAATTGAAATGAAAGCAAATTTCTCCAACTAGTCTAGTGTGAAAATTTTCAAAAAATTGAATGTTGATGTTTGTAGCTATTTTTCTTTCGCCTCTACTTTTTGTATTTATTATCTTTGTGCAATTCAAATCTGTTATAGAATTCATAAATTTCTCCTCAAGATACAATTTTTAAATGTAGTGTGTAATGAATTTATGAGAATTTTGTATATAAGAGGTAACAGTAAATACAAGAACATGTTCCTACAGAACAGGGATGCACAAACTAAGAACTGCATGCAGCCCTGCTTAACATGTCTTATTTTAACAAGTTACACAATCAATGAAATATTATTTGTAGTTTTGAACAATGCATTTTCAAATAATATTTTTCTGATGTGAAATTATGTTTACAGGGATTCAATAATAATGTTTACAAATATGATTATTATTTTTTAATAATCATATTTGCAATAAGAAACATTTTTTTACTTTTACTGTATTTTTCTGTGTGAAGAGGTAATTTAAAAAAAAATTGTACAAGCCCACAAAGTAGCCTTGCTGCTTAATTAATGAAAATTTAGAATCAATTTTGTGTTTGGTTACTACAAATGTCGAATCTAATATTAAAAAAAATTGTTAAATCAATGCAATACCACGCATTCTATTAAAAATTCTTTGTTTAATTTTGATTACGTTTCTTTGTAACATGTAATTAATAAACATGATATGATACACAATTTTCATGATTTTTTTGGTGGTCCTCCTATAAGTTTCGGTGAATCCATGCAGCCCTTTGATGTTAACAAGTCTGTGCATCCCTGCTATAGAATAATGTTACATATAGAAGTAAACATTTTATTAATAAATGCTTTGAAGTTATATAATTAAAAATATAAAATGCAAGATCACAAGAATTTTTTAATTAATATAAGGCTAATATGATGACAAAGGCTGATAAAAAATATACCAATTTATAATATGACAAGCAGAGTTTATTACCCTCATCAAAAAATTTCTAAAATTTATCTAAAAAATAATTTCTCTCTTCTTTTTGTCAACCCACTTCTCTTGTTCCTTCTTCAAACTTTAAGGAACATTATTACATCAACAGTTTTCCATAATAATATGGTCTTTTAGAATAATTGAAGATGAGATATTACAATTTAATAACCAAATATGTAAATGATAATCAATATTGTAATGTTAATCAAATATCATTCTTATTTTAAAAAATTGTTAATATACTTTATGAAAGTCAAAGATTAAATAAATTTTTCAAATATTTATAAAAAAAAACTGTTATTTTGTGGTAAATTATTTCCAAAATGATTAATTTCCAATATTTAAAATCTAATAATTATCTGAAAATCTTTTATTTTTTACATACAAATAAAAGATAAGTACATGTGAAAATAATAAATACATTTCAATATTATATTTATTATGGCAAATCAAGAAATTAATAATTAAGTTTCTGTCCTCATATATAGATCCAGGAATGTTGGTAGCAGAAAATTCTCTCATTTGGATGCTGCCAATTTCACTAATGGGGAAAAAATATGTTAAAAGAATTTATCAAATTTATTTCCTATAAATAAAAATACAGTGATTCATTGATAAGCAATTCTCAAAGGAGAATTTAAACAGGCTTTTAATTTATTGTATTTTTTAATTAATAAACAGTATTATTTTAAAACCTTTGATTTGTACAAAGTATTTTATTTTCAAATGCAGATAGTCCTTGACTTACAATAGCATTGTTTTGATAACTCTATCACAAGTTAAAAATGATCCATAATGGTAATAATTTTAGTAGTAATAATAGACAATGGAATACTAAATCATTTAAGATGTTAACATTATTCAGATTTGATCCAGAGTCCTCAAGATTATAAAATAATCTGGAATTGAGCCCAGGCTCCAAGGTGGTAAGTGATTGCTTTATTACATTTTTAATAAAACAAAAAAGTATTTCTAGCCAATATGCTATGAAAATATCCAAGTTCATAATATCATAAGGGCCATCACAAGTAGAGAAAGGGGGAATTCATTCCTACTCTTTCTTGGGAATTTTTTTCGTTTTCCCATTCCCGAATCCCAAGAAAAGTTGATCGGGAAAATTAGCTCCTAGAACTCAGTAATACTCACAATGGGAAATAAATGTATTATTCACAATGTATAATTTTAGACTTTTTTACCTATTTGTCGCTATCTAAAGATTGTGTTACAATATTGCATGCCACTAGAAATGCACATGTGACACCAGAATCAGATAACACATGACCAACTAATTTTAGCTCTTGTAAATTGAGCATATTTCATCATGGAGAACAGAATACAGTTTGTATTTACACAGAAAAATATTTATTTTCACACACCAGGATTTGACTACAAAATCATCATCAGATGAAGTAATTAAAGAAATCTAAGATAGCTTATCTTAATATGGCATTGTAGTCAAATCCTAGGTTGTGAAAATAAATATTTCTCTGTGTAAACACAAACTGTTTCTGTTCTCCACGATGAATCATTTCCACAAAGTGACAGCTGATACTACCAACCACATTCAATCAGTTTATTTGCAGCTGAAGATTGTGATATATGTTAATACATTGTGTGATATACTTAAAAACTCACCATATACTATAAAGTTTGGTTAAATAAAGTATGCATTAATTACATTGTTTATATTTTGAAAAAACTTGAAATATAATAGAAACCTTGCCAAAACGATCCCTGTTTAATGCTCAGGGCAAGAGATGCACTAATCATGAAATTCTGTTTGACTTCCATTTAGGAAATTTTATTTACTCATTTTTTGTGTTGATCTTTTACATATAGAAATGTCTCGAAAACTTTGAAAGACTGTGCTGGGGCCACAAATCCTGGTTGCCCCACCTTCTCTACAGTTTTTCTATTTATTAATATTTACTGTTATACCCATTATTACAGATGATCAACGAAAATTAAGTAAAAAAAAGATTATTTCAGGAATTCTTGAGAATTCTCAGGAAATACGATTTCCCGTTCACGATTCCTGAATGTTCCAAAGTGTCGGGAATTTGAAAACACTAATTATAAGATCAGAATATCATAAGTTACGGATTACCTATATTTTAAATAAAAAATATTAAAGTAATTAAAGTACAGGTGACTTTATGAATTACTTTGGATTTGGAAATTTCTTGCTAAGTAAGAATCCAAATTAAGACTCAATTTCATATAGACATAATGTTCAAATCAAAGATCCATTCTCAGCAATGCAATCTGACAATAATAAAATTAAGGTCAACAAAATCAACAGTTTATGATTGAATAATGATTTGTCTAAAGAAATGAAAATATAATTTATCATTTATTCAAAAACTATCTACTTAAGATTCAAGAAAATCAGATCTTCAGAACTTTCAATAGCTCTTATAGCAGAAACACAATTATTTATTAAGTAAAATATTTTCAATACATTGCATTAGAACTAACATTTTCAAATTCTTGTTCTACAGAAAATTTAAATTCAAAATACAGTGTTCTTAAGAGTTCTTACAAACATATTTAGCTTCACATACATATATATTTGTATAATTTATTGATCAACAAACTGAAACACATTATAAATTATAATACTCTCTGTTGCAAAAAACAACACACTTCAAACATGACACAGAAGTACAATAAAATTCAAATAGTTTCATGTAACTATTGAACCAAATGTTTTTACACACTTCTATATAATAGAGTGAGAACTGTGAAATTTGGAAATGCCTTTCAACTAGATACACACATGATTTAAATTTCATTGCCTTTGAGTTCATAGGGTATTTTGAGAGCACATGGGAAAGATGAATCTATCTAAGGCCAATATAAGAAGCAGTCTACTTAAATACAGATATATGTCCAATTTTGCTGTTTCATTATATTAAGTAATCTGTGAAGATGCATCTAGAACATATCCATCAGATGTATGAGTAACTGAGAGAGTTTGAGAGAGGCCACTTCATATGCTTATAGAAAACCTGCATCATTTTTTTTGTAAAAGAGTGTATATTAAAAGAAATTACATTACAAATTATAATACATCAAAATAAATCAGTATAAGATTTATTTACAAATACATGAAGTCATTACATACAGTATAAGGTTTATTCAACACTTCTTCATATTTTTCTTAGTTAAAGAATGATTTCTCTCAAAAAATACTTTTTACATCATTTGATTACTATAGCAAATTTTTAATGTACCATTTCCAGGAGGCAGGAAGATCTTTTGGTAAATTGTCAACAACAATATTGTATTTTAAACTTCTTTTTGCTATTTCTTGGCCCTCTGTAGTATTTCCTTACATATTTTTTTTTTTACATGTTTAATAATAGAGGCTTTATCCAATGTATCAGGATGTCATATTCATATGTTCTGTTTGAGAGTGCCATGTGATTCTTTCTTAATATGCTATCTGTTTTGTTTCATTAACCTAATCTTTTAACAAAAGAAGAAAATATGAAAGTGCATTGAATAAACCTTATACTATGTGTAATAGTTTCATACCATATGTGAGGCCCGCGAGCCCGCGAAGCCCGCTAGATTAAACGCCAGCGGTCTCCGACAGGCGGATAGCCTATGAGCGGCGTGTGACGCGAGCAAGGACGGGTGATGAGATGCTGGACAGAGCGGACACTGAGACAACGTTTGTTTGATCAAACATCTTCTTTTATTGGAGAGAGTTAATAGAGCGGACACTGAGACAACATTTGTTTGATCAAACATCTTCTTTTATTGGAGAGAGTAAATTTTCTTACAGATAACTATCCCGACAATTAGGTCGGAGGACAATACCTTAGGGTACGGCGGAACTTCTTCGGAGAATCGACCTCGGAGTTTGTTCGTCCTTCTTTTTCTCTTTTGAGCGCCGGCGGCTATTCTTCAGAACCTCGTTGGTGGTAGGGTCTGCGTGGAACTTTGACGATTCAGTCCAGTTTGACAGTTCAGTTTAGTGTGATTTCGCCAACGTCGACAATCAGGTTCGTACGACACCGGACGACGGAGGATGATCGAAGGAAGGAGGCACTGACTCCACTCGACGAAACAACTTGGTTATCGTCCACAGTTCTTCTGTCCGTACGGATACCTCGTACAGGCAGGAATTCTCAAGGATGAAACTTTGAGGACCAGAGCGACTTAACTAACCCTTACGACGGACGGGAATCAGCTTGACGGTCTTGTGGGCTAGGACCCAACTTAACTCCTCTAGAGCGGAAAAAGGAGATGTCCGACGGTTGTCTCGGGCAGGAACCAACTGATTCCTCTTTGTTCCCGATCTTTCTCCTCGGTTTCGATCAATAAACAAATATCGCTCTCCCCTTTCCCAGGGAAGGCGACCTTTGGACTTTTGTCAAATAATTTTCGTGCAACCCTCCGAACACCTGCACGATGTCGGAGTTTTGTGCGGTATACATCAAAATGTGTTTGTTTTGTTTTCGGGGTTAGTGGAGAACAGAGTATTTCGGACCCGGCCGAAGAAGGGACCTCCTCACCCGAGTTGACTATAAATTTGTCAACTCCGATAACTTACGATCGGGTGAGAAGTGATATTCTCCAGTCGTCCAGACCTCGGGCCTCCACACATATAAGAAATCTGATATGGTTTATTTTAAATTTCTTGTAATGTATTATAATTTGTAATATGTTTTAGTTTGTTGATCAATAAGTTATAGAAATGTATGCTTATGAAGCTAACATACAATTTGTAAGAATTCTTGAAAAAGCTGTATTTTGAAATTTAAATTTTCTGTAGAACAAGAATTCAAAAGTGTTAATTCTAGTACAATGCATTGAAGATGGTCTCCAAGTAGACTGAAATTATTTTACTTAATAAGAAATTGTGTTTCTGCTAGAAAAACAATTGAAAGGTTTGATTTTCTTGAAAATATCACCTTTAAAATCAAGAAAATTATTATTGTTATAATAAAGAAATTATAATAATAATAATAATCTCTTAATATCATATAAATATTAAAAAATTTTTAATCTTCATTATTATTGACAGATAAGTATATAAGCTTCTATATATTTGAATTACTGTCTTAGAAACCAGGAATAGAAGCTATTTATATAATATGCCATTAAATCCTAAAGAATTTTTATTCTTCATTATTATTGACAGATAAGTATATAAGCTTCTATATATATGAATTACTGTCTTAGAAACCAGGAATAGAAGCTATTTATATAATATGCCATTAAATCCAGAGGGCATAATACTTCCACTTTTTGGTATCCAGTTTAATTTTTCCTAATTTCACAGAAGTTTTTGCTACAAGTCCAGTTGTATTGTATTGTATAATTACATATGAATGTTTAGCATTTATTTATTGCAGTTAAAAGTTCATATTTTCAATTTTTTTGATACTTCATATTTGATAAAAAATTTTAAACCTGGAACTCATTAAGCAGGAATTTGCAAATCAAGAACTATCTGCACTTATTAAATAATTTTGTGACTATCAATAATTATTGCCAATGTTTTGAATTTAGGAGTCATCCAAAAGCAATCATAATTAAACTGCCAATTTGGGCCAAGATCTCTTATCAGTAAATCACTGTAGTTATAATTTATACTGTATAATAACTAATATTCATCATCATATTAAAAAATAAACAAATTTTTTATTGATCCTACTAACTAAATTTCCAATACCTGTATAATATTGCTGCATGGTTTCTTGCACGTCTTCTCAAGAGTTATTTCTTTTAAACAGTTGAAATTTTGTAAAATGCTGGGTCCTTCTATAAATTTCCAAAATTTGTGATTGTTAAACATCAGTTCAAAAATAGAGAGATTCTCCGCTTTTATACATAATAAGATTTTAATAGAATTTCAGTTTCTGTTGTTAAATATTATATATATATTTATATACATTTTTGCAACATTGATTTAAAATCAGCAACTTAATTGCAGAACCACCACCTTCTTTACTTGCTCTACATTAACTTGGGCTGCGATAATTTAAGCCAATTTATTAGTTGCTAACAAAACATACTTAATTAGCTATTTTAAAATACTCTTACTTTTCTATTCCAGTTGGTTCATTGCTAAACATTTCAGCTGGAACAGTAAGAGGAGCTTTTTCTGGTAAGAGATCTCTTAAGGGCTGTTTTGCTTGTAAATGTCTTTCAATTTCTTCTGATGTCATATGTCCATCTCCTCTACTTATTGATAGTGTTTCACGAAATTCTGATGGTTGAGTAATTTTAGATACACCTGTAATTATTGATAAAATATGATATGAAGATTGCGCATAATTTTTTAATCTTTAAATAGGAAAAGCTAATACAGAAATTTTTTAAATAGAAACAATTGAAAAGATCAAATGAATTATTTTTTAATTTTTTAAGAGAGTATCAAGTATCTAATTCATAGGTTTAATATGTAAAAATAAGCCAATTACAAGTATTATAAATATAAAAAAATAAGCCAAGTACAAGTAAGTATTGTACAAATTAGCAAAATCTACATTAAAAAAAAAAAACAGCCAAATTCCCTTAGTGAAATACTTTTGAATTAAATTGAAAATTTAATTATTTTTACAAATTTGAACTATGATACCATCAACTAATAAATTAATAATTAATTAATAAATTGGGCTAACTGTAAGGTGAGCTACCTATTAATTAACAGCACTTTTTACTATTTTTGAAGATAAAAATTCATTTTACAAATCTTTATTTCAAGAGAATTTTTATATGCATTTATTGTGATTCAATAACAATTTCTTTAATAAATCTGTTTGTATTTTAATAAACATTATTACATGATGAAGTACAGTGGAATTGCATTTCGCGCAAATTTTAAAAATTTCTGAAATTCAAAATCTATATATATATATATATTCTTATTGGTTTTGAACATAACAGACTCATAAATAAGAATAATTATTGTTAGAGAGTTGAAATTTTTATTACTTACAAGAAAAATATTAATAATTAATGTTTTCAGATTTAAAACTAAATTATTGAATTCTTTATGCTAAATTGGGAAAAGCAAGAAAATCCCAGAAGACAATAACAGAAAATGAGAAAATAATAAATAAAATATAGTTTTGCAAGAATGGCTTCCTGAATAAAAAAATTTTAATGTTTGAAAATTTTTCATGACTAAAAATTTTCAAACATTGAAATTTTAGTATTAAACATATTGATGAAGATAGATAAAAGATCAATTAAATTCTTTGATTAGCCTTATCCCAACTTTGTAAAGATATATCGTGATACCATTTCCTGGGAAAATTTTCAATAGCATCTCTCTAGTGGAGTTTTTTCAAAACAGATTATTAAAAATAAAGAAAATGAAACAAATTACAAATTTGTTCTAAACTGATCAGAAAGTAAAACTATATATATTTTTTAATATTTGTTTAACAGGAGTCTTAATTAATTAAAAATAGTACACAATGAAAGGAAATCAAAAAGACAAAATTCTTAAAAAGTTTACATAAATTTTTATAGTTAAACCCCAATAAGACGCCCCCTGTTAAGCAGCAATCTCTCGCTAACCGCCAAGAAATTTGGCGGAACGGATCTTCCCTATGTTAATGGAATAGGCAAACCCCGATAAGACGCCATATGCCATCCACCAGTAGAAATATCTTAACAAATATTCCTTTTGGTACTGTATTTGTCCTCATTAATCCATATATATGTCATTATAATAAAATATATGTAATGTTTTCTGTATAGTACTGTACATATACTATACAGTACTATAAAGTATACAGTTTTTTAGAAATGTTAAGTTTGGATGCTAAATATAAATGTAGTGTATTTTATTAAATTTAATAAACCCAGAGTTCAATTTCATTTCTATATTATACATGTTTTCTATAAACCGCCAATCCCAATTAACCGCTAAAATTGCCCCAAACAGATGGTG
Source organism: Olivierus martensii (assembly GCA_000484575.1). NCBI lineage: Eukaryota > Metazoa > Arthropoda > Arachnida > Scorpiones > Buthidae > Olivierus > Olivierus martensii. The sequence continues at coordinate 24,859 of AYEL01069822.1, forward strand.
GTGTCTTATCAAGGTTTGACTGTAGTATCTAATATATATGTGCCTCATAGCATTAGTTTACTCTTGGAATTATGAAAATTTCTATTACTCACTTAGTAATAGAAATTTTCAGCTCTAACCACTGGATATGTAATGGCATTTAGGTCATGAAAAAAGAAAAATCTAAAATTCCAAAATTTATTTTAATGGCCCAAAAAAATGATAAGTATATCCTTTAGTTGTTCTATTCTTTAAAAATATACTTTTATTATTAAGTTTATTTCAATCATTAATCTTAAATTATTTATTTCTTTCATCTATATAATGATTTGTTTATTCTCATTTGTGTCACGTACAACTTTAGACTGAAATATCTCAAAGACTATACAATGAAACTATATACATCCTTTTGACTTGACTTTCTATGAATTGCACTCTTAGAGTTTGTGTCTATTAAACATATTTTTAAAATACCCATTCTAAAAAAATATTAAAAAATTCATATATTGGCAAAACTTTATAACTTATTTGATAAATGGTGCAATGTGTCTGCCTGAAATGTTTGCTTTCTGGTTAATTATTCACTGATCACAATATATTCTTTTATTGCTGGTGTAGCAGCAACAGGTTCCCTAATTAAAAATAATTAATGGATAATAAAATACTATTTAAATTAAAATCTTAATATCGTGATGAATTAAAATTAACTTTCCTCATGATTTATACAATATTTGTCAATCAACCTAACTTTGACATATTTAGCTATGGCTGGTTTTGTGATTTCTATTTAAGCATCCCTTTTTAAGTTTAATTTTTGACAGCTATTTTCAGGTTTTATTAATAAGCAAGAAAAAAGTTTATTTCCAATATGATAGTTAGTCCATTTAGGAACATTTTATATATGGACATATACTCTAGGACAGGGATGTCAAACTGGCGGCCCGCAGGCTGCATGCGGCCCTCGATGTGATTTTTTGTGGCCTCAAAACTCTTAACTAAAATGAAAATGAGAACAATATGTTATGAGATAATAGGAAGTAACTCACTTCGTAGCTACTGTATGTCATAAACTATTATACATAGTTTGATTTTATTGATAATGAAATGTCAAATGTGTGTTTTTTCGATTGGCTTTATCGGATGTATATGTAGAATTGAAACTGATCTTTCAGATCGGTGACACACACTATTGCTTTCCTGCAAGGACTATATCGTTTTGTGAGAAATTTCTTACGAAAAACAAAAAGCCATAAATGAGAACCTTTTTGTTGGATAGACAAATACAATAAACAAGTTCCAAACAATCCCTCTTTAAAGAACATGTATACAGGACGTCCTAATGGACTTGTTAAAAATTTATTTGTTGTGCTATTAACTTAAATAAAAAAAATGTAAGTATTTATGAATATTTAAATTTATAAAATTTTAATGAAAGCTTTTGTTTTTGTATAGAAAATGTGACTTTTAACGCTTAATAGAAAATTAAAGATTGATAACGAGGAATTAAAAAAACATATACAGTATAATTAAAAACAATTATATAATAATTATATATTTTTGTAATATGTTCATTTGATTATACAATCTTTTAAATTATCCTATCTATATTTCTGAATCCTTACACTAAAATGTAATTTTAAAAAAATTTAAATGTGATGTGGCCTGCGGCAATCATACAGGCTTATTAAATAGCCCTTGTATTAAAATGAGTTTGACACGCCTGCTCTAGGACTTCAGTTTGCTGGCATGCAAATAAACTTTCTTATGTTCAGATGGAAGAACCATAGGATGCAGGCTCCATGGGATTGGCAGCTGAAAACTATAGGGGCAGAGCACCTAATCAGATATAAAATTAATGCAATATAATTTTTGATCAATAATTGGAATTTTTTTAATAGATGGAGGTAGAATTGAATTTTCCTTATTCTTTCATTAATGGGGTAAATTGAATATTTATTATGAACTGTATTAATCACCTAGAATATAAATAGTCAAAAATATGGCCCTCTTTCCATAAATTTTTTTTTATCAATTAAACCATAAACTGAAAGATAAGAAAAGTTGCATAGCATATATATATATATATAATAGAACCTCAAAAGTTCAAGGTGAATGGAAATGGGATTACAGCCATTCTCTGACTTATATAAGGGTTATATTTTTTGTAACTTTATAAAAATTGGATTTTACATAAATTAGAATAATAATTTTTTTAATAAAAATTCTGGATTAAAATTCTTAAAGCTTACATTTAGCTTTAAGAATTTATTATTATATTTCAATGATTTCACCTATACAACATTATGATACAATATTGTTCCTTTACTAAAAATGAAATAATGCCACATGGAACAATAACACCATATGACAGTAATATGATATTTAAATCAATAAACAACACACAAAATATAAATAAATCTAGAAACATGAGCTTAAATGTTATAGACAAACATGTTTGCAAATACATTTTTATATATTTAGGCTATATACAGGGCTCGACAAACCCGATAGCCAAGTAGCCAATTGCTACCAGAATTTCCATTTTGGCTACCGCTTACAAACAGGTGGTAGCTATTTGGCCACCAGCTAATGCAAACAGCTGATTCTAGGGACTCCGATATTGTAAAGAAGGCCGTAGTCCTAATTATATTTAAAATCTGAACCTTTAGGACAAATTTCTTCCCTGTATGCTTTAAATTTATCACAATATTGTTTAATGTTTTTATTATGATAGCCGAGCGCCTAAACGAATCGCTTTGTTTACATTTCGATCCCGACCGCCATGTTTTCTCCAAACTCTCTCTTATTGGCTGCCAGATTTCGTCTTCCGTAGCTGTCAAAGTGTACTTAAATATATTCATTTAAAAAAGAGATGATAAAATATATGCATATAATTTGATAAATTTCCTTTCAAAAAAAGAAAACAAAGAGGTTTACTCTTACAAGGAAATTAACTTGTTT
>AYEL01069829.1:0-62256 GCA_000484575.1 Olivierus martensii
AATTATAATATAATAAAATTTTCATATTTCATGAATTTGGGTTTTCAGTAATTCAAATATTAATTTATCCAAAATTAAATTTCTTGTTGTTTCGGTTTTTCTAGTGAAAATCATTTAAAGTCACTTATTTTTTAAAATGTTACAAATGCTGCAAATTTATTAATTTAAAAATAATTTATTTCAAATCGATGAATGAGTAGTTTATATTATTGATAAAATTAGAATACTATTGTATTTTCATCTAAATTTAGATGGTATATGTTTAGTTTTGAACAAATGAATTTATAATTCATTTTACTCTATCAATAAATAAATAATTTTAAAGCATTTTTAAAATAATTTTCTAAATGGTGTGCATAAATTGTTTTTAGAAGTATTTCGTATTTTAAATAGCACAATATCGAGTAAAGGAGTTAGTATTTTTTGTTTAGATTGAGGTTGAGATTTTTATTTGTATAATAATTGAAATCTTTCAACAGTTTTAATATAAAATAATAACAAATAACTTAGCTTCATTTCCTTTATTAAATTATTATTTGATACAGATTGTTATTTGAATTTGGACGTGATATCAAATGTAAATTATTAAGATTATAAATAACCAAGAAATAAGATTGGAAATATTAAATAACTTTTCCCTTCTAACACAGAAGCTTTTATTATTTTTGAATCTAATAATAAGTAAAATTCAGTTCAAATAGAGAGGAAATCATCTTACTGCTGGCAACAAACAGTATCTAAATTCAGTTAAACGCTCACACCTCTTATTCTATTTTAGCATGTACTATCAGTAACAGAAATTGTTCCAAAAAGTATAAGCTGATTTTGAACAACTTGTTTATAATTAGTTAATTAATAGAAGCGAATAATCCATATATTTATAATATAACCCAATTTATTTTGAAACTAATTTGAACTATCAAAATGATAGAAAGAAAGGAGAAAACTTTATAGTAGAATGGCGACAGATTTACAGACTTTAATGTAATAGTTTAAAAATCAACAGAAGAAAACTGAAATGCATATCGAATTTCATTATGTTTCATATACATTGCTAATTAATCAAACGCACTCGGTGACATTTAGTTTTAAATTAGAGAAACATTATTAGATTTCCGTTAATATATCAGGTCATTGTTCTTTACGGGATGACAAAAAACAGAAAAAAAATTTTATATTTGATAGTATCATATGACATATCGAATTTTACTTACCGAACCGTTTGTTCCGAATATTATAATGTACTAGATCAATTAACACTAAGAATTTTAGCGCATTTAAAATATAATGGATAATTCAGATTGAGGTCATTTACCTTTAAAAAACAAGCTTAGAAAAACAGGATAAAATCCAGTTACACAGTAAAACTTTAATACGAAAAAAATGCATTTCACGTATGGTTTCAAACTCCTTCCATTCTGATTCGTTTGCAATTATATAATGATTCTATAACCTGTGATAAATCTATTTAAAATGGTTAAATTAAAATCAGACATTTCAGATATTGCATTTAGTTATATTAACATCTAAAAAAAGTAATGCAAAGGTTTCATTCTCTCAGATGACTTATCGAATAATCAAAGATTGAGAATTGCTAGCAAAACACTAGGTGAAATTTCCATTATCGATCATATGTATCTTGTACCTGCGTATCTCTGGGACCTGCAGTTAGCCCGGTAGCAAAGCAGAATCTCTATGACTCGAAGTGAATAGAACGAGCTCGTAATAAAGATGTCATAGAATGCCAACAGCTGGCAGGGGATATTGCCAGGGCTACAGAGTGCTTATCAGGCACCCATCTCGGCCCCTTCGAGGTCAAACCCGTAACTCAGCCCCTGACAGCCCACAAATCACCGGACTCGGTGGCAAATGACTCCGGGGCTGCAAACCCACGTACGAGGTCCCCTTCTGCGAGATCTCTTTCCAGCACGTGACGTTTTCAGTACTAATTAACCGCCGGTTGATGTTTAGCTTTATCACCTGTTTCGTACCAGTTTTATGGTACGAAATTAGATTGGAGTTAATAACTACGGTTCTCCTGATGGGGTCTCTTAAATGAAGTATGAGAAAAATCCATTATGTATTGTGTATAATAAATCTAGATCTATCAGTCCAGAAAACATCTAACAACTGATACAATGTGGACCTCTTTAAGTAATCATTAAATTCTATCTGTGAAGGGAATTACTTCCCTGGACCTATCACTTACGAGAGAATGCCTTATAGCTTGACACCGATAAGTACTTGGTGAGACCTTGATAAGTTCATTGGCTCACTGTTGCATCGGATGAAGAATACCTTGGGCACATTTCATTAAGAGTTGCATAAAGCGTGGAACTACTGAACTACAAATTCAACATCCAAAGCGCAAACTAATCAGGTTATGACACACTTATTTCCAAAATTTGCATAATGAGATAACTTATGTTTAATTTGACTACCGTGTTAAAATTTGATAAATTACCCTTAATTTCTCATCATCAAATTAAGTGCAGGCAGAAATTAATCTGTGAAGGACAAATTTAATATTTCAAAAAAGTCGTTAAAATAAAAAATGTAATCGTTATAAAAAATAATAAATGAAATAATAGATTATTCAAAATGTTTTATTGGAAAATTATTAGAAAATCTATATGTTAAGAGAAAAATAAAGCTTTCCTTGTGTTAAGCTCAATGAAATTAAAATTCTAATTTCACATAATTTTACTATTTAGTTTATTATAGTAAAGATTTTTATTGAATTTATTTTGCGGATGAGCATTTTGAAAAAAAAATTATATAATTTTTATATTGATTCAACCGAGAGAGAGGAGAATAACTAATCGTGTGTGTATTCCACCCTGAATCACTACAGCGTGTGATGTGTGAATAACACCCTCCACTTGCAGGAAGCACTTATGTAATGTTTAATAGCTTGACACATGATCTCCCTCCTTGTGTCTCTTGGAACAAAAGACTGTTAGCGAACACGTCACAAAAGTTGACGTCATGCGTTAGTTATAATTAACGCCAGGTAAGAAATACCAGAATCGTAACAAATAAATGCGTAGCAAACAATTCCATTTAAACATTTCGGTTACACTCTCTCTTTTTTGATTTATTTCATTTCACAAAAAGCACTTGATATACATGTCAGGTGATATGGACCATAGAGTGGCGGAAAATCGGGTTCAAGCTACATTCCACGTTATTTATTCGAGTAAAACTCTCCGCGAATCTTTATTTTTGGATGTTCTTATAGGACATTCACTGGGACGAAAATATGTTTCGGTGTGCCAACCTCGCAGTAAGGAATTCGGTGTTTGTAAACAAACCATTTTTCTGTAAATAATTAGATCAACTTCATTGAGAAAGAAGAACTTTAAATAACTCATTTACGCAGAATCTTTATGGTGTGACAAACGAGGGTAGAACACCAAGAAGATATTTTAATTTTGCTTGCCAGTTTAAAAAGGTGAATGAATTTACCGTGTCCTTGGTGACAAATCAGTAACGGTTAAACGAACCAGCTGCGGGAATAAAGAATTTCCCGTACTGGTCATTGGCCGATATCCGTTCTAGAACACGCATATGTTTCTCCTCAAGACACATGAGCAAGGTGGATAAACCGACCTAAGGTCTCTCAAAATTAAACGCTATTACAAGCGACAGTATTTTTTTTGTAGAGTGATAATTCAATTTTTAAATGTTTTATATATCAAATAACAACACCCCGCCTTTACAGTTTTTATTCGATGTAAAACAGAGAGGGAAAACGATCGATCTTCTTGATCAATTATAAGTGACACAACTTCCGGGGAAACGTTTTATTCGAAACAGATACCACCGGAAATTAGTCTTCTTTCATAGATACCATAAACTGGTTTTAGCATAATATCGGGTTTCGATTAAGGAGATAGGAAATCTAATAGTAAGTATTAAAAAAGAAAAAAATATCCTTATTAATTGCACATATCACTTAATTCAATGGCTTCATTCATTCGTAAAGGCCATCTGCATTTTCTTAAATAATTAAAAGTAAAGACTTTACTCGTAAAATTCGCTTTATTAAAAAATATTTACTACTGTACACTGATGATCAGAAAATTCATGATATGTATTTAATGCAAAGGATATATATTTCTAAAATATATTCTATGTAATTACATATATATATAAAACGGAAGAAGTGAATTGTTTTGAAGATCCTTTAGAACTTTCAAATTGTAATATTGCGTCAAAAGAGAAAGCATTGCCTTAGCAAAATTTCAGGGTTAAAACGAAGTAATGACTTTGTCAAGTAACGGTTGTTTTGGATGACCTTGATGCGATAGTTTCCCGCAGTCAGGTTATGTAACTCGTCGTCACTCTCCATTTATGACGTCACCTGACCTATCGTACTTGACAGTCAAGGACAAGCAGAAGACTATGTCAAAGATATCATTTTATTTTTATCTCGACAAAGGTGGAAAGAATCTTGCAATGCCAATGCGTTTTTCTACTTGCTATTACTAATGATGCAAATAATTGAATATTAGAAATTAATAGCTTTATGAACTGAGATATCTTTTTAATTAAAAAACGATATTTCCCAATGTATATTAATTAATGGCAAGCTAACCCAATTACATAGTCAGTGTGTGTTATATAAATATCTGTAACAAAATGGCATTTCTGAATTATTGTATGAAAAACTAACCAGTTGGATGTGAAGATATTCGAAGCCAAGTTAGTATCAATTAAACCCGTTTATCGTTCCCCTGTCACATTTTTTTTTCTTTCGCAATCATGATATAAATAGCGTATAACTTATTCTATTGTATTCGCAAGCATTTTTATTTAAGGCAAGAATAATAATATCTATTTACTAAAACGGTATTAACAATTTACTAAATTTGCTATTTTACACTTAAGATTAAATTATGTAATACTTAATTGATTTATTACATTTTCTAATAAAATTTATTAACCTCTTAAGATTAATTATGTAACGAATTATTAGTTCATGTAGATATTCAGTTTTGTATAAAAATTCAATTTTCCGATAAATTAAATAGTAGTTTTTCCTTTTTAATTTTTCTTATAAATTAATAAATTTTTATAATTTTTTTACTGTTTTAAATTCTAATGAAAAATGATGAATTCTATCAATACAATGTATTATAATTTATATATGCCACACTAACACGTATCTCTGTTCATTCCTTCTTTTTTTAATATTTATTTTTCTTTAAAAAACTGTATATGTAGTAATTTTCTATTAAATATATACAACATATAAAAACCTTCAATTATCCGGCATATTCAGAAATCCGCCACTCCTCAGGTCTCGAGGTTGCCAGATTTTTGAATGTCTACCCATAGTAGTAAATGACAGGTCAACATTTGTTATGATAAATGCTTCATTCATACTATTAAACCAATTATTTCTGATGCATTTTAGTAGATGCACGCTATCAAAAAGAACATAATCATTGATGGATCAATAGGATTATTAACATGGGGTGTTAGAGAACCACCACACAGAATCTTTAACATATTTCTATTCACATTATGATTATCAAAAATCAAACAAACAATTTCAGTTCCTAGTTCATTCATCATTTCAAGTACTACAATTGTAAGCTGAAACAATTTTTTAGCATCCATTTTTCTAACTGTAAAGAAACCAGTAATAACTTTATATTAAGTATGCAAAGGTCATAAGATGTAAACTTCTTGCAGTAGCCATTCCTGAATTGTTTTCTCCCATTTCTATTATTTTCCCAGATTTTTATGATAGTTTAGAATTCACATAAATTTCCTCTAACATCCCTATAATCACAACTGTTTTAATTAACTGCTACGAATAATATTTGAAAATACCAGCAGTTGAAAAATAATAATCAAAAGTTTAATGGAATGTTTCCGGTTGCTATACAACCATCTTCAGCAATAAGAATAAAATACCTTTCTTAATAATAAGGTATTCTTTTCTTATTGCTGAAGATAGTTGTAAAGCAACCAAAATCATTTCATTAAAATTTTTATTTATTTTTCAACTGCTGTTATTTTTACTGTAATCACTTTGTCTTCATCTTGTAAAATTTACTTTTTCTTTTGAAAAAGCTTTTAAGTGCAATTGAATTAATTCCAGAGTTTTCTTTGGACCTATTTTTGCCAGAAAATGTCTTAGATAAACATGGTGAGGTAAAGTCAATACATTTGTTATTTTCAATGACAGATATGTATCTGGAAATGAATAAGAGAGTATTGTAACCCATATCAATAGCTCTGGAGAATACATCTTTTGGATTGTTAAACATAGTTCTAGTTGTTCCAAGATAAATTATATTTTTGCAATTTTTACTTCATTTAACTCAATTTCTAAAATTAGGGCTTCCTTCAAAATTCTTTCAAAATCACAACTCTACCTCTGATCCCAATACTCTTGTCTGTGTATGACTGAAATGACTTATCAAAGTATTAAATTTACTGCATTTGTTACACATCAAATCTTTTTCTTCTTTATATTTTAAGAGCCATTTAAACTTTTCTATAGGTAAATGCATATTTTTACAAAACACACACACTTCTAAAGAATGTGATGTTTTGAAACTCACAGATACTTTTGATATATCAATGAAAGAATCAACTTCCAGTTTAATAAGCAGAACATAATGTTTCTTCACTAATGTTGTGAATGTATTAGACACTTTTTTTGTATTTCACTCTTAAAAGAATCAAAACTGACAATTATATCTTGTTCACACCACTTTCTAAAATTAGCTTCATCTTTTTTTTAGTACTTTCTGAATATGTTTTCCAGGATTCTTCCTGCCTTTAGGAATATATACTGTATAATAGGAAGGTTGGATTGGAAAAATAGTGTGATAAGCATCATCAAGTTGGAAATTTTCCTGGGAGTACAGATTGCATCACCGTTAAGCACAGTAAAGATGTCTTTTTTGACAAAAACTTAGGTTCAAAATGTTTAATACACACACACACAGTGAATGATTTTATCCATTTTTCCTTCAATAATTTGTCTTTGGGAGACTTGAAATTTGAAATGCCTGATTCATATCCATAATTTGATTTGCATCTAGGTACACAACAATAATATCCCATTTCTCATGAATTAATCCTGAAAAATTAAAAAAGCAATTAAAATTAATTACAACATAATGAAAGTTATTTTAGTATTAAAAAGTAAGTTATGCAATATAAAAAAATTAATGTAACCTAAACTTTCCAGCAAACAAATGAGAGGTAACAGAATAAGTTCTATACCTGGGGTGTCCAATATTTTGGTTTTCTTGGGCCACAATTGAAGAAAAAATTGCCTTGTGCTGAACATAATATTTATTAATTTTAATGATAGTTGTTAAGTAAAATCCTTAATAAATAATGTATAATATATAATGGTCCACCATGACAAATAATCAAAAATGTCATAGAATAATAATCTTTGATTTTTTTTTATTCATAAATTTTTTTAAAATCATTGAGCAGGTCAAGAAGTTTTAATCATTAAAATAAGGAATATTTTAGAAAATGGAAATCCTATTTCCATTATCTAAATATTTTATTAATTATTTTCACATTAATATATTAATTATTTTATGGATTTCCATTTTCTAAAATATTTGTTAGGAAATGTAAATGTAGTACCTGTAGGCATTTAAATAATAAAAACTCCATTAAATACATAAAAATTTCAATGTTTTAAGGAACTTCACAATATTATGTTGGGCCACATTCAATATAGCACTAGGCTTCATGTGGCCCACAGGTTGGACAGCCCAGGTCTATACTAATCCTAATAACAATACACATGAACTACAACTTCCACCATTGTGTATAGCCTTGACATCTGTATTAGGGTCTGACACATTGTAGTTGGTCTTGCATACATCCATAGTCACAACTAACCACCACTATAGAGAAATCTTTCAAATCTTAAAATGACATCACTAAAGGTAGACCAGGGCTGTGCGGTAGATTTTCTCAATATGAGGCAAGTCTTCGAAATGCCGCCCCCTTAAATGTTTTTTTTTCTTTCTGTATTCTCGAGATAAAGACTCTGTACCCAGTGCTTGGGAGTATGTGTTTAATCAACGTGACTATAGTATTTAAGTGTGAAAACGGAAATTTTGTATCTGTTACCACCCCCTTTTTGCCTAATATTTTATCTCACATGCACAACGTGTTTGTTTTTACTGTTCCTCTGACACTCGGGGCTTAAATTACAATTTACACTTGTTTTTTACAGATGTCCCATTCTCTGTTAGGTTCTAAACTAATGCTCACTTCTCTGTGCAGTTGAAGAGGGGCAGTCCAGCCCGAAAGCACTCCTGGCATCTTTAATTTTATTTTAAGGTCCTATTAGCTAGTTCAGATTTTATTTTGATTTACTGATTTAAACACAACACAGCCACTTGCCACTTCTCGAGACAAACTAACATTAAAATCAAATATTTTCAATAATTGATAAGCTCAAAGCAGAACTATCAACATAGATCAATATACAAAAGCGTTGACTCAAAGCAGAACTATCAACATAGATCAATATAGAAAAAACGTTGCGTAAAGATTTTTAATTACAGAACTATCAACATAGATCAATATAGAAAAGTGTTGCTTAAAGATTTTAAAAAGCGTTGCGTAAAGTTTTTAATTATTGAATGGTTCAAATTGCATTTTGATTTTGCTGCTTATGCTGCCCTTTTACAGTGCCGCCTCTCTGCCTCATGGCTCTGAGGTGACCACTGGAGATAACTAGAAGGCATTTCTGATTATTTGTCATGGTGGACCATTATATATTATACATTATTTATTAAGGATTTTGCTTAACAACTATCATTAAAATTAATATATATTACATTCAGCACAAGGCAATTTTTTCTTCAACTGTGGCCTAAGGAAGCAAAAATATTGGATCCCCAGGTATAGAACTTATTCTTCTGCTGATAAGCATTTAGTCAGAAATAACAGATATTAGAGTTTAATAATCAGTATCAATAACAATAACCAATAATATACATCTTGACACTAGCACATTAAATTATTTGATAAACTAAAGTGAATTATCTAAAACATTGTTTTAAATTAAATCACAATTTTATTAATATTTATATAAAATCAAGGGACTAAATATTTTATATACAGAGTACAAATAAATACATGTAGAGTATATCTGACATGCAAAATATCACAAAATTACTAAAGCTATAGACATTCTGCAACTAATCAGAGTAAAGAAGAAATCTTAAGCACTAAGCATAAATAAAATTTTTATTTCACAAAGGAACGTTTTTGACCATTCACAACTGGTCTACTAACATTAGCTGATGTAGACCAATTGTGAATGGTCAAAAATGTTCCTTTGTGAAATATAAGTTTAATTTCTGCTTAGTGCTTAAGATTTCTTCTTTACTATCACAAAATTTACAATTTTCAATTACAGAACTGAAATTTTCACAGAATTTCAAATTTGTTGCATTAAAAATGTTTTGATATTTGCATTTCAAGACAGAATTAAACATATAAGTGTTACAAAAAAAAAAAAAAAACTATTTGTTTTGACAACTATAAAATGCGATTTTTTCATGCTGCAATAATTTTTGAAGAAAGTATTTATTGAAATCCAAAACGTTTTTTCAGCACAGTATAAAATGGTTAGAATTACATGAATCAAATATAAAGAAAGCATCATATTTCTAAAGTCTAGAGTTATGTCAAAAACTGGTTCTTTTCGATTACTGCATTTAAGAAAATTTGATTTATATTCTTTCGACCTAACTTTTGAATGATGATAAAAGTGAAAAGCACAGCATTAAGAATGTCTAGAAGTGGGTAACACAATCCATCTCTGTCTAATTTTTCAATATATTGTGTATATGATATCAACTCTAGTGGTCTGTCGATAACACTGGTTACTCCAGTGGTTTGTAATAATATTGTATGTTGCTCTTATAATATGTGCACTTTGTTTTTTTGAGATAAGTACAAGAGTAAACAACAATATAATTTAGCAGTGCCAATTCATGTATAAAGTTTTGAAAATCTTGTTCTTAAATGTTTCCAAAAATATTTTGAAAATTCTGTGTAAAGATCAATTCTCGGTTCAATATTAGAAAAATTAAAGAAAATTTCAACATCTACATCATGAATATCATGATGTAGATGATTCACCTTATTTGATTTCAATATCAATACAAAAACACTGGATCCTTATTTTGTTCTCCACTTCATAAATTATCTTACAGACACAAAATACTGCAAATCAGCCAACAATCAAATCTAGATTCTAATGGATCTGTTTATAACTAACAAGTAAGATGCAGTTTTTCTTTGAAATACCTTGTTAATTCTATAACAGCTTAGGTTGTATGAAATAAGACTGTATATGTCTCTGTTGTAAAAAGGCCAGTTTGCACATTAGATTTCCAATAGGAACCATGATATGAATTCATAGAGAAAAGAAAGCTGTTCATCACTGGCACTTGTAGTGTATGGTTCCATAAAAGGATGTAATTTATTTGTATGTTTAAAAACAGTTTTAACATTCATTTTGTTCCACTACTTGTATATTATTTCCAGGAAATCAGTAGTTTCTTGATAATTTGGCAAGGACTGCATGCTGCTACACTGAGACAGCTATTCAATTACATATGGGTTAAAAAATCTGTAAACAAACTTTACATTTTGGCATTCCAGGTTATAAGGATTTAATGCTTTAACTGTCAAGCCATAACTATATTTAATTAAGTTGCTTGTTGTCTTGTTGTTTGTATATTCTTGTCCATTTCATTGGCTTGTAGCTGTTTTCAATGCAGGAAAATCTGCTGCTACAAACTGGGTGTGATTAGTGAAAGATGAATTGTATAATCTTTAATTTCTGCTGATTAATCCAGTTATTTCTCATGCATTTTGACACATGAACATCAATGATATAGAATATGGTCTTTTACTATCACAAGGATGCTTATATGCAATGCTCAACTAGATATGAAGAGAATAATGATATAGTTTTTCTATTAATTGAACTGTTGTCATGCTAATGTGGATAACTTTAAATCCAATCTCTTCCAATTCAGTAATTATTTTATGCAATTGATCTGCTGTTATATTTTGTACTAGTAAAATGTGTACAATATCCTTAAAAGTAGAAAGCAATGCTTCTACTATAAAAATATGAGCACTGTTTGTTGCAACATGAGAATCACATCAATTACTAATAATATCCACACATTCAAAATCAAAAGTAGTTTTAAGATACTTCATCCATAAGTATGATTATAGTCTAATATATAAATCAGACAAATTCTTGAATTTCATTCTAATATACTGAAAAAGTTTTGCTTTTTAGGTGGATTTGTTTCAATTCTGGTGCATAAATGCTTGTGTGTGTTTGGATGAGACATTATGATATTATCAGTATTGCATAAATATCTGTAATGATCTCCTTACAATATCTCCACGTGTAAGCATGCGGAGATTTCAAAAAAAAAAATAAAGTAGAATATATCAGTAAATTGCTAGTATATTCATATGCATGCTTTTTGTCTCCAAACTTATTGATCTGTTCTTGTAAGAAGGAAATTGTATGCTCTTTATCAGATATTTGCAATTTCAAACTGTTTAGAAGTTTGTCAATAATGTCCATTATGAAATCCCCTTTGCACAAACACTTGAAGCAAACTGGAAACTGCTTCAATAAATATAGAAACTTCATTGAAATTGTTACAGTGAAATATAATTTTAAATTGACCTAAGTTTGTGAAAGATGTGTTTGTCATGAACAGTGAAACTTGTAAATTACTATTTACTGAAATATATTTGGTTAAGCTAGGAATATTTCCATTCTCCATTTTCAATACACATATCAATAATACATTTGCTTTGTTAGTTTATAAAAATTATTTGGGTAGGAAATAAAAATTCAGTTTCCTGTCAAATTCGTCAAGAGTTGTAATTAAGTATCTGCAGTTATATTCTTGTTCGGATAGAATTCTCTCATGTATCACTCTTTGCAGGTGCTCATTTTCTTCTGTCATCTGGATTTTCTTGGTTGTTTCTCTCCGAGCTGGGGAAATATTCAGGACATTGTGTGAGGATCTTGGGATAAGCATTTTACTTGAGTTGAGAAAACTTCAAAGGGACTTTAATAAGTATTCCAGTCTTTTCATCATATTCTTCTGTATGGAGAATGATTCATGTTCTAGAAAATGCTGCTCACATATCTGGAAAATCAAATTATATGAATTTTTGTTTATAGATTATCAACTTTTCAATAAATAAACACCAATTATTGCTATTATCTACAGCTGTGCTTTCCAAACTTTTTCTCATAGAAACACTGACCATACTAAATAATTTTCGACTACACTTTACTATACTACTATTTTAATTAAAACCAAATGGATATATTATTTTATATAAAAACTCGTCATCCGTTAAAGATTTGATAATGAATATAATATATCGGAGGAACAATTTATTAAAGGTATTTTTCCTAATAAAAATTAGATGTATAGCATTTTGTCATACACCTAATCAATAATTACACAATTATAATAAACAAAATATAACTTTCTATACATACATATATTATATAATTTTTATATAATATTTATAAAGAATTTTTCACTAAGACGTTCATTCTATCATATTCATTAGGAATATAGGTATTTCTGAAAATTAGTATAAATTAGATGATTAGCAACATATTCATTGAATAGAATAATTTTAATAATTATCTGAAATAACCTATATCAAAATATTTATGGAATGATAAACTCTTGGCAAAATGCTTAAATCGCAATAATTTTCTTGACAACTTAAAAAATAAGCGAACGAATTTATTTTGGCCTTGGTAACATATCAGTAACGGTTAAACGATAAATTTCTTTATTATTAACGAAAACGGAAAAAAAACTATTTAAAGAAAATTTAAAACAATAAATTGGACACTTATTCAAGAGTGAATTTGGGAATTTAATATTAATTAAATACAAAGTTATTCAATAGATAAAATTGAAAAAAAAAATATATATATATATATACGTATGTGTGAACAGCAAATACATTACTTTGTAAACATCTTCTAGAATGAATAATTATGCAAGATATCCATCTATCAAGTTAAAACAATAAGAATTGAAAGGGAAAAATCTCAGTGGAATTTTTACATAATCCCCTAACTAAATACTCATGAATTCAATGGTGAAGGTCCCATAGGGAAACAAAGTTTGATTATCATATAATGGAGCCCCAAAATTGCAGCTCAGAATTATGTTTTTTAAGATTTTTGAAAAACTTTTATAGATAATTGAATATTTTAAACAATTTTAGATACATCTCATCATTCTGAATCAAATGCAATCAATTTAAATAAGCTACGACTTATCTTTGCGGAGTTAGATAATTTTTTTTTCACTTATGCATTCCCAAGCATAGTAGAATTCCAAAATATTTATATTTTTTACAGTTTTGTATGTAAAACATCCTATAAATTAGTTCATATTTTATCACATTTAAATATTGAATAATAATAATTCAAAGGTAGAACTTGATCACCTTTGTCAGTCAGTCGAAAGAGTTAAATACAAAAAATATATATCTTTCATTAAATTTCAAGTAAAATGAATATAGAATCCCAAATCGTTCAAATCATTATCTAAGTTGATTTTACTTTTTCTAATAAGATATTCCATACTTAAGCCATTTCAGTTTCATTTTAATCAAATAATAGAACACACAGCTCTGTCGCAACAGATCTGGCGTTTTAAGAAGATTCAAAACTTGGTGCCTCCGAATATAAAAATAAGCTAAAAAATTTTATTTAAAAAATTCCAGTACAGTAATATACATACAATTTAAACATAAGGAAACAATAAATAAAATTAAACAAATTCTTTTAATTAAATATTTACTTTGCTAGGTTCCTTTAGAGATAATAAAAATTTTTATTTTTTATCTTCAACTTTTGGTGCCCTAGGCAGATGCCTAGTATATTTCTGTGGGTCAGAGGTATAGGGCACTATGTCCATTTTTGGCCAAAATGAGATTATTGGCACAATCATATGGGTTTCTCGTCCTCTACCCACAGGTATACAACACTATGCCCTACATCAATAATTGGTGGAGTTACGGTGCTTTTAAATAACACCAAGTACATAAGGGAGAACAACGTAAAACAACTTCAAACTGCTCTCCTATAAAATGTAGTAAATGTGACATAGTGTCCTATACCTCCGACCCACAAATTTATAGCTAGGATTGGAGCTGAGAATTCAATATTCCCCAAGAAAAAGTAGTTTTCTTTCAAACAAATGTCAAATGCACACAACACGTGTTTATTTTTCATTTTTCTTTATCTGCATAGAATAGTGCAAAGTTATTCGATGTTCACTTTCATAGTGCTTAGTTTTTAATAATTAGTTATTCTATACAATATGGAATGTTAACAATTCACGATGCATAAGCATGTGAACCAATAAAATGTGCAAAATAAACCCATGCTGTATAGACTTGCGATTTATTTGAAAGAAAACTACTCTTACTTATGAAGTATTGTAGTTATTTGATTAAAATAAAACTGAAATAGTTTAAGTCCAGAATATTTTAATACAAAAAGTAAAATCGGTAAGAAATGCTTTAAACGAACTGGGATTCTATTAATATATATATTTTACTTGAAGTTTAACAAAGGATACATACAGAGCCATAAGAAGTTGGTGTACAGATTGTATAAGGTTAGTAGAAGGATAAGGTTGCCTCAAAGTCTGTCAACAAAGCCGCAAAATATACGCTCTTCTTTTTGATAGTGTGCATCTACTAAAATGCATCAGAAATAATTGGTTTAATAGTATGAATGAAGCATTCATCATAACAAATGTTGACCAGTCATTTACTACTACGGTTAGACATTCAAAAATCTGGCAACCTCGAGACCTGAAGAGTGGCGGATTTTTGAATATGCCGGATAATTGAAGGTTTTTATATGTTGTATATATTTAATAGAAAATTACTGCATATACAGTTTTTTTAAAGAAAAATAAATATTAAAAAAAAGAAGGAATGAGCAGAGATACGTATTAGTGTGGCAAGCAACACTGAACAACTGAGAATGGGGTGTTCAACGGCACCTCCAGAAAACAGTGGCATGACAGTGCGGGAAAATTTGAAAATATGGTCCTGAAATTCATGCTGGAATACTAATGATTCTGGATTTTTGGTTGCCGGATTTTTGAATGTCAACCTGTATTACTGATATCTGAAGTTTTTCTGAAGGCTAAACCATTTGTGACTACACAACTGTTGATGCTAAATTTTCAGATTTGAGGCACCTCCAGAAAACAGTGGCATGACAGTGCGGGAAAATTTGAAAATATGGTCCTGAAATTCATGCTGGAATACTAATGATTCTGGATTTTTAGTTGCCGGATTTTTGAATGTCAACCTGTATTACTGTTATCTGAAGGCTAAACCATTTGTGACTACACAACTGTTGATGCTAAATTTTCAGATTTGAGAGAACTGTTTTATTTAGAGAAATATATGTTGTTGAAGCTTGCACCAACTTTAATGAGAAAAGCCCTATATTCATCTTCATTAGAAAGACAGAATATTACCTTAGCAATCAACATTTTCCATTTCAAGAAAGCAATGGATCCGCAGACATTGAAAGATCAGTGTATACACAGTGGTGCCGAGATGGCAGGGAAGAGGAGACAACTCAAGAAAGCAGTGGCTCTGCAGACATTGAAAGATCAGTGTATACACAGTGGTGCCGAGATGGCAGGGAAGAGGAGACAAATTCCCCAGGCCAGTAGAAGATTGAAGGGCCCAGGCCACTTCCTAACAATAAGAATTTATTATATACTGTATATATATATAGGGGCCCAAAACCTGGTTCGTACTGGGGCTTGGGATTTCTCTCGGCACCACTGGGTATACATATAGCTGATGGCACAATACAATTTTTAAAATTAATAAAAAAAAAGTGGATAATTGTTAATGTACAGCATCCAATGAAAAGAAAGTATACAATATAAGATGAAGCTAGTCTTATCTGTGGACCTGATGATATTAAATTTCTCTTTCTGGAAAGTCTAAAAATTTATTTTGATATCTGGCATATCTCCCATACTCAAGCAAAACTAAGCAATGAAACAAACACTGCTTTGACACACACACTAATTGCAATAATACAATTATGTAAATATATATTTAGTAAGTATAGCTGGTCCTATGTGCTTATAGCCAAATTGCAGACAGATAGTTTGGAAGGAAGGTTTTGTGCTTACAAAAGATTAGATGATTGTACACATAATATTTCCATTTAACCAATTCTTCAATCTGATAGAAAACTGAAAGTGATGAGTTTATAACAGATGAAATCTGCAAAGCTAGATACATTTAATTTGAGTGACATAGCACTGAATATAAGTAAAAGATATCCAAAAGAAAAATACTGAAATTTATATAAATTACAGAAGAATTTCAGAATATTCTTCTCTCTCTTGACATACTAAACATTTTAGTCTGTATTGGAAGTTTCACCAGCATGGAAGTACTTGAACAATTAAGTAAACAAAGACAATGTGCTGATTGTCAGAAATGTTATAGTCAGAAAGATTATTTTTACAATATAGTAAGAATGAATTTATTACCTATTTGAAACAGAGTGGATTGAAGTTCCTCTCTAGTATTTTTTTGTTTTGTGTTTGGACATATACAGACTGTTTTAAATGTTAATCAGCAATTGAATCTATTTACCTATTTGAAACAGATAAATTGTAGTGGATTGAAGTTCCTCTCTAGTATAATTTTGTTTTGTGTTTGGACATATACAGACTGTTTTAAATGTTAATCAGCAATTGAATCTAATCAACTTGCCAAATTTTAACCCTTGAGATACACAACGGAAATTGTGTATCTCAACGGTTAAAATTTGGCAAGTTTATTAGATTCATTTGGATTGTAATTCCCATATAGTTTGGATTGTATGTTTAATCAGCAATGTCTATGAATTAAAATTCCTAAAGTGTATAAATCAGGCATATCCAATGATTACTTTAGGCATGTATATAAATGACAGTTGTGTGTGCAGCTTGGATGAATATGTGTAAATGTGGTATCCAGGTTAAAACAATTGTAAGGAAGTGTGTATAAAAATTCAGACAATATTTTCATTAATAATTACACTAAAAAATTATATGAAAGAAACATTTCAAAAGAATTGGCAAGAAATTAGAGAATCAAAACTCAAATAGAAAAATATATGAAAATGTAAAGCTGAAAAACTATAAACTGCTCAAATTCAGCAGCAAATAAGTCTAACTTTCCAGGAAAATCAGCATTGCCTTAAAAATCTAATGTAATAATTTGAAATAGGACACAAAAAACAAAAAAAATAATTTTATACTATTAAATCATACAATTGTAGTACTTCCAGAAGTTATATTTATGTCCTTTCTAAAAATATGTTTTCATAACTTTAAAAATGTAAAAATGCAACTGTTTTCTTTTTATATTAATGTTTTAATATTCAATAAAATTATTTTCATCCTCAAAATTCTGAAAAATTTTAGTGTGTCATTAATAGCTGTAACAACTGCGTTGGACAAGTTTGTTTTTATGTATGATTGATTTTTGAAATCAATGTAAAAATATTAATTTAATATACTTTGGAGTACGACTGATGCCATGTTTTTCTATGCTATAGTCTGATATATTGTAGTTTGTTTTTATGTATGATTGATTTTTGAAATCAATGTAAAAATATTAATTTAATATATAAGCAATAAAAAATAAAACAATTAAAGATATAAATTTTAAAGCGTAAGTATCCTTAAAATGGCTGAAAGGCTCCGTTCTATATCCATTTGGTTTTATTCTACTTGTTTATTTGATTTGTAAGTAATTTCCAAAAAAAATATTTTTTTAATATTAATGCAATATATAGTTTTGTATTAAATATTAAATAAACCATAATTTATATGTGCTTTTTGAAATATCACTTATAAAAAAGAAGCATATGATATATTTTTTCCCACTAATATATATTAATACCATACGGCTGGCAACTATAGTTAAATTATATTTTTATAAAAAGACATCAGGAAATATTATTTATAAAAACTTTAGTCGTTTTGCTACAGAAAAAATAAATTTAGTTCTGCATTTTTTAATAAAAACGGCAGTTAATTATGAAGGTCTCTCTAAGAAAGTTATTTTTGCAACACAGGTGGCATCACAGTGACGACACATTTCACATGGTTATGAGCGCTAAGATATCGGGGTGTATGTGTATCCTTGATATGCATTGTGGTAAAAATAAATTGAAGCAGGTGATAAGAAATGCGCAATCCAAGATGGCTACCGATCGACCATTAGACTAACATTTCAAAATGATTTTAGGTAGTGCATTTTCCGAGATATACGGTTTATTACTAAATGTGAGATTGCAATATATATTATAGATATCCTCCCGAGTATTTATTAAAAAATTAAAATTATGAATTAGTAAAAATTTATCTGAAAAAATAACCGTTGATCTTGGAAAATGCACAGTCTATTTGAAAAATTAATTAATTCGTATAACCTAACAATCTATACTAGATTAGTAAAAATTTATCTGAAAAAAATAACCGTTAATCTAGGAAAATGCACAGTCTATTTGAAAAATTAATTAATTCGTATAACCTAACAATCTATACTACTAATAATTAAAAAGCCCCGAAATTAAAATATCTTTCATAAATTATAATATTAACCACGTATTTCAAAACGATTAATCACTTTGCATGTGTTTTATTTGAATAAAAAACATGCGAAATGATTAATTATTACTCAAAAAATAAATAAAATTCAGTATTATTAAATTCTGATATTCAAATTTATTTAATTTCGTAAGTTTTTTTTCTTTTTAAAGAAACACTACATTATTCTGATATATCACATATCAGAATAATGTTTCCGGGGGGGTTTGCTCTTCAGACATACATGAATCAAGATCTCATGTAATTTTTTTCTGAATTAGTGACTATTGATAAATACGCTCTATCTAAAATATTTATTTTTAATAAGGCGCCAAAAATCTGTGACGCCTCGAACCCCTTAAGGCAAAATTGCGCACTGTCTACAGTCGTTATTAAGTCTATCCATGAAGCCGGATTGACTGTACTAACGCCCTGTTCTCGACAAGAACAAACATGCTGGCAGCCATATTGCATAATACCAAGAGCTCTGCGTTGTCAGCTTAATATAATATTCTGTACTATTTGTAATGTTTTCTTTCCTATATTTGTGTAATTTGTATATATTGTGCAGCGTATGGATGTAAGAATGAGCAGAGATCAGGTTTTAGAAGATAGGAAATACCTTTTATCTAGAAATAGGACCTTACAAAGATGAAAAAATATTATTTGATTATTTTCAATTTGGTCCGATAAAATTGGTAATTTGCATTATTCCGTTATTTCCTCGAAACATTAAACAATTAGGAAAATGCGAAATTTGAAGTATTTTGAGCATTTCATTGGAAAGTATCGAAAAATTTTATTTATAAAAAAATTATAATAATAAAATTATTTAAACTTCATATTGGGGTACTATACTCTTTGCGTTTACTATTAGGATATGGTTATCCAATTTACTAAAATAAATGCGACAAGGTCTAGCCACCAAAACAAAGTCAATTTACTATAGCGTTGAAGGTACGTTCGCAAAAGTATTCTAC
This sequence comes from Olivierus martensii, assembly GCA_000484575.1. Lineage (NCBI taxonomy): Eukaryota > Metazoa > Arthropoda > Arachnida > Scorpiones > Buthidae > Olivierus > Olivierus martensii. The sequence continues at coordinate 19,712 of AYEL01069829.1, forward strand.
CTACAATGTGGCCGACCGGCTAAGTTTTTCTTACATTAAGCATTAAGTAAATCCATTATGAGCGTATCAGTAGAATCATTCACATTACTATTAGGCTAAAAAATGACTGTGTGCTAACACTACTAAGCGACACTGCTGTCAAAGTAACATCGGAAACGGCCATAACCCAAACAAAAATTTGCAATTAATTATCGTAGGCAAACTTACGAAAACTTTTAAATAATTTTCAAAAGAGAAACTTACCGATTATTCTTTTAAAATATATTGATACTTCCTCTTCTTTTTCACACTTTAATTCAAACGATAAATTATAGAACTTCTCTTAATAAAATCTTCAAAAGTCTCAATATAGAATATAGCTCTACACTGCGTAATGTCAAATCCCACTCTACAACGGCTATTGCACGTGTTGTTGAAGACCCATGTCACGTGATTATCGTAAACCAATGAAATCGACTAACTCGTCATACTGGGTGCATTCCTGGAAGAGCAAGGAACAAGGAGCAAGCCCTAAGCTACACCTCTGCTGAGGAGATGTGTCACAACGGTAACACCTGGATCCATTGTATCAAAATGGCGGAAGAAGTTGTTATCAATATTTTCAATGTCCATTTCATAGTTCAAGTTACGTGTGTGTATTAAATCATAGTTATATGATTACAAGTAATTATAAAACGGTTTTTTTATTCCAATACTTTACATAACAAACATCGGACATATAATATTGCAAGTGATTTTTCCTAAACATTTCTCTCAAACGATTATAATTTTTTCCCATTTGTGTCAAAATGGCGGAAGAAGTTGTTATCAATATTTTCAATGTGTATTTCATAGTTCAAGTTACGTATTTGTATTAAATCATAATTATATGATTACAAGTAATTATAAAACGGTTTTTATTTCAATACTTTACATAACAAAATCGAATATATAATATTGCAAGTGATTTTTCCTAAACATTTCTCTCAAACGATTATAATTTTTTCCTTTAAAATATCTAACATTAAATTTGTTAATTGTAAGTTTTCAGACTCTTCGTCAATATCAGACAAAAAATATACTGCAGATATAATTTCAGTTCGTTTGGTTTTGATTTTCAAAAAGAGCCGCCATGTTGTATAGGTAATGACGCAACCAGTGTTGCTTGTAGGAATGTGCTTCTGCTTTGCTCGGGCAATATTACGGCTCTAAATGCGAGATATGTTCATCTGCCATTTTTTATCTTCGCATATTTATCAGTCTTGCACACAAAAATTCAAGAACCACTTCTCCGAATTTGTCCGAGTTGCTGAGTCATGTTCGGGCTCTAAATGCGAGATAGGTTCATCTGACATTTTTTATCTTCGCATATTTATCAGCCTTGCACACAAAAATTCAAGAACCACTTCTCCGAATTTGTCCGAGTTGCTGAGTCATGTTCCAGGTGTCCTTCTTACTTGCTATATACTTTTTATCTTCGGATATCTCGATCCAATATATTATAATTTGAAAAAGTTTGGACCTTTGTAAATAATATGATTTTCCTGTTTTTTTTTTCACACAAAATTTGAGATAAATTAGTTTTATTTAAAAATTTAAGTTATAATTCTTAGAGAAATAAAGCAGCCAACACCACACTTTCCACACACAAAATTTGAGATAAATTAATTTTATTTAAAAATTTAAGTTATAATTCTTAGAGAAATAAAGCAGCCAACACCACACTTGATGGTCGATGCGGAATTCGGAGTTCAAGATTTTGGTGGAAAATAATCAGTTATGTTGAATTGGTAGCAAAAAAGTTTTCACCTTTTTCATAGGAGTTGCATGAGCGGAAATTATGATCGATTATACTTGCAGGAAAGCTAACCGAAGAAAATAATCAGTTATGTTGAATTGGTAGCAAAAAGGTTTTCGCCTATTTCATAGGAGTTGCATCAGCGGAAATTATGATCGATTATACTTGCAGGAAAGCTAACTGAATGTATAGAATGCTAAATGAACTCTTCCATTTGCAAGGGGAACTGCAGCAACTGGATGAGGTGGGAAAAACGGCATGATTAAGCGAAGAAAGCCGAAGTTTATACAGTATATTATTAAAAGATGGTTTTATTATGAATAACATGAAATAAGTGTTGAACATTTAAAGAAAATATATATTTGTAACAACAATTATAACAATTTTCTTTTATAAAATAATGAAAATTAGGATTATTTATGGATAAACATCGATGTTTTATCTATGAATGTGTGTAAAATAATGTTGGTTTTATTGAAACATTTATAAAATAATGAAAATTTGGATTATTTAAGGATAAACATCGATGTTTTATCTATGAATGTGTGTAAAATAATGTTGGTTTTATTGAAATAGAAGTGTTTTGAAATTGTAAATAGACAGTTTATGGCACAATTGTTTTTGATGTGTTCATTAAATAGCTTTCGCATTATTTTTTTTTATTTTTGAATTTAAAAATCAAAATTTACTACGATAATAAATACGCTGAGTCTATGCATTTGGAGACAAAATATTAGTGTAAAAACTGAATTTTTAATACTTGTTTAAATTTTATAAATTATTTTTAAAATTAAAGCGGTGTCTCACAAAATTTAAAAATGTTTTAAAATAGTGTTTTAAAAGTTTGTTTGCTGAAACAGACTGGATGAAGCGAACAGTGATTTCAGAACTTTTTCACTTTTTATTTGTTATTACTTCTAACTTGCTATGAAAATTCTTAGTTTGGGTTAGAAAATATCCTAAATGCATACTTATCATCTTCTCACAGTGTCTATGATAAACCTAATTCTAAATATAGTACATGAAAGTGATTTCCTCAGACTTTTCTATTAGGTATCCCTCATCCTGATAAGTTGTTAGCTGAGGTCTTCCAGATGATTTGCAAGGAGATATAGTCTCTCTTTTATGATTACTGTTTAATAATCAACACTGTTCTGCTTGACATTCCGACAATACTTGCAATATCAGTAATACTTGTTGCCTATGACGAATGATTAATTTTCTAATATCCTTAGATGTAGTTCGAGGCGTCGTTTTCTTTAAATATTCTGCAGAAAGCAAAAACGCAGACGATCGACAACATTACACCCAGACGATATTAAACTTATCGCTTGATAATTCAAGTAATACTTATAATTATTCTATACAAAATTATTACATTAATATTTATAAATCCAGCCTAAATATTAATAAGACAAAATATTTAGAACTATATGTCTAAATTGTTTTTTTTTTTTTATCTGATTAATCCCATCATTCTTTAATATCCATCACCCCCATTTGTACAACTTGTCACAATATGGAAGCATCTGTCGTTGCATAGTTAATTTGTGAATTGAAAGGAAGTATCTGATTAATCCTATCATTCTTTAATGTCCAACACCCCCATTTGTATAACTTGTCACAATATGGAAGCATCTGTCGTTGCATAGTTAATTTGTGAATTGAAAGGAAGCCGAATTCCTTCCGAAAAGTGAAAACCTTTTTGAACCGATTGTACGTTGTTATTGGGTATCCTGTTTCATATATATTTGTATATGGTGTTTTATTTAATTCTATATTTTAAGTAACTGAACTGATATTATTGATGGTTGCATTTACATTTTAAAATAATTTATACGATAAGTTATATGTTCCCTCTTAATATGATATATTTATAGAAATAAAGATCTGTAAAAGTGCATTACGCAAAATATTTCATAATTAGTATAGATCCAGGGTGGCCAAATTGCGACTTTTTATTACTACAGTGTGATTCCATGTCATGAAAATCAATTATTAATATGAAACAAATATCTACTTAATTTTTATAAATAATATATTTGTATTTTTTTATTTATTATAAACAGTAGTATGCGTGTAAAATATATAATAAACAATTTTTGAAGTCACTGTTAAGATTGCCCAAAAAAAAAAAAAAAAACAGATTGCAGCTCTCAACTATTTGATATTCTCCAATATGGCTGGTAGTGACTGGTAGTTTTGCTACCGTTAATAAAGTCCAAATATATATATGGAAAATAGAAACAAAATAAATGAGGTTTTCTTACTGATTAAAACCCATTATACAAATATTTTTGGGTTGAAGCAATTTTATTTAACAGTAAATTCATTCTTGCTGGTTAATTTTCATCATCCCAGACTTGTTTAAATTTTTAATAAGTTTCATATCTGACAAAATTATTTATTTTTAAAAATTCCTCTCTAAAAATCCTTTAAAAGAAATTATTAGTAATTTGATGATTGTTTAATTCTATATTCAAAAAATGTTTGATATTTGAATGCACTTTGTTATACAGTACAACAATATAATTAATTCTAAAAAGAAAAAAATTTTTAGAATTTTTATTTTCTTTAATTACCTCCTTTTAAAATCATGTAAATTTTTTTTATAAATAATTGTTGTTATAAAGATATATTTGTACATTAAAATTAAGAAAACTGTAAAAACTGCAATAGATGGAGAAAAATGAAATCAACTTGTTAAAGAATGGTTATGATCATCACCGGTGTGACTCAAGATTATTGCCTACGTTTATATGAATGCACTCTATAGGTCAGATGAGGATCAATATTTATCGATGCTATAAAAATATATGATTATAGAGAATTATTTTCTTTAAAAAAACCTTTTTTTTTTAATTTTTTAAACGCTTTAAATATGTATTCTTTATTTGGATGTAAAAAATCGCATGATTTTACATATCGATATTATTTTCGAATTCAGTGATATTCCAAACATACAAAAAAAATTAATTTTATTCGCATAAATTTTGTTACATATTTTTGGAACTTTTTCCTTATCATTCCTTCCAACATTGCGAAAGCTTTAAATTCATGCTTTCATTACTTTTGGTATAGTTTGATATGTGAAAACTATTGCCTTGTTGATTCCTTTCAGTAGTTTTGTAGACAAGCTGAGACATAATTTGAACAAATACAGTATAAAAAAACATTAATTTTGGTATAGTTTGATATGTGAAAACTATTGCCTTGTTGATTCCTTTCAGTAGTTTTGTTGAATGTTATAATTCTAGCTTAGTTTTTTGTATGAAATTCAGCTGACTGAAGCAATTAAAATAAATATTAACAATTAGTGGTGTCGGTTCTTTAACGATAACCTAAGCTTTTAAAACCCCATAACTCTATCTTCTGAGTGATGAATTGCTTAGAGGTAGAAAAATTTTGATACTTTGGATTATGTAAGAGTTGGATTGGTCAACATCTAAGGAAAAAAATAACCTAATTTTTTAAAACCCCATAACTCTATCTTCTGAGTGATGAATTGCTTAGAGTTAGAAAAATTTTGATACTTTGGATTATGTAAGAGTAGGATTGGTCAACATCTAAGGAAAAATTTGTTTTCATACAGAGATCAAGTGCCTTGGCTTGCCTTGCATTAAATTAGAAATAATTTTATCAATATTCTGAGGTATGGAATTTCATACCTGCAAAAATGTGAGGTATGGAGTCTTCCATACTTTCCATAGTGGAAACGACATCCTTGTTAACAATTATTTCGATGAACAACATTTGTATATAATAATTAATTTAATTAAATATCAATTTTATAATTATAGACAATGAAAGTTAAGATTCAGCAAGTTAAAATTTGTGGTTTTGCGTACTGCTTGTTGTGAAGACAAAAAAAAGAAAATCACCAGGAGCGGATTTTGCCTTAAGAGGGCCCGAGGCTCTAGAGATTTTTGAGACCCTATTAAAATAAGCAATAATAGCTCTACAAACTACATGTAATCTATAATAATTAATTTAATTAAATATCAATTTTATAATTATAGACAATGCAAGTTAAGATTCAGCAAGTTAAAATTTTTGGTTTTGCGTACTGCTTGTTGTGAAGACAAAAAATAGAAAATCACCAGGAGCGGATTTTGCCTTAAGAGGGCCCGAGGCGCTAGAGATTTTTGAGACCCTATTAAAATAAGCAATAATAGCTCTACAAACTACATGTAACATTAATTTATACAAAAAAAATTATTTATAACGATATTTTTCTACTTTTAGATGCAGCGTATTTATCAATAATCACTAATTCACAAAAATCAGACGAGCATACTAGTGTATGTCTGAAGATTAAATGAGAAAATGATGAACACCCCCACAAAACGTTACTCTGATATTATGATATATCGTTATTACGTTGTATTTCTTTGATTCAAAGATTCTTCGAAAGTACGAGTTTTATTCACGATATTCATTATCTGTTATGAAACTATCAGGTTAATTGCATGGATATTCTTGGATTCAGAAGCATTGTTGTAGTGTATAAATCTTGTCAAAAATCGTATCATAAAACATGGAGCCCTCTGGGTTGCAGGGCCCGAAACGGTTGCCTCCACCGCGGGTACAAAAACCCTGAAAATCCTTATTCACAGCTTCTTGTGAACATGCTAAATGTTTTGTACTAAAAGAGTATCGTGCTTATTTTAAGTATCACTTTATGAGTAGTTGTAGATATTTTTTGTTTCATAATATATTTTTAACAGCAACATCATGCCCATATCCTTGTTAAGAGAATAAGCAGCACACTAAGAAGGAAAAAAGAAAGAATTAAAAATAGAAAGCTTAAATTAAATCCTTTATTCACTTCTGTTTTAAATCCATGTTTGACGAACCAGTTTTCTTTACTTTGAGTTTTGGAAATCAAATAAAAAAAAATTTCACTGTGTCGGTAATCAGCCAAACGATGGTACAGTTTGGTGGAAGGGCTGCTCCTTTGAGGGTCCCAGACAACCCTGGGCACCACTTCGTCAAGCTTCTAACTTCTGGACTTTATGGCAAAGTTGAACTACCAATAGCTCAGAATGATCACTGGAGCACACAATCCTCCTTGCCACGTAAAGGCGAGGGCCCAAAGGAAGAAAACTCTCTCTGTTCTCTCTTTAATTAAAAGTAACAACATTTATTCCTCTATCTTTTATAAAAATAGTGAACATTCAAACTTCTAAACTTTCCCAATAAAAACTATAAAAATATTTGAAAGATTTTTATAGTTTCAACATAAAGGTTTTGTTGATTTCTATTTTTTAATCCCCTATCTTTAATTATTTCAGTACAGAGGATACACTGAAAAAGTAATTAATCTTTCAGAAATGCTGGTTTTAAATATATTAACTAAAAATGGAATAATGTTTTAGAATATAATTATATCATTTGACACACAGAATATCAGTCTCAAAAATATTCCTTCTCAGACTGATAGATCAACAAAACACTTAGAAGGCAACAAAACCTTAGTATCCTTCATGCTCATTTATCTGAAACGATACAAAAATAAGGATAGAGGATATCAAAACAGTAATATCAAAAATGTAATGTCCAAATTTTTACTGAATTTTTTTTTTTTTAATTTATCCATATATTGCAAGAACGACGACGTTCCTTCTCAAAAATTAAAAATGACTATTGATTAAATTATGTTTTTGGAGTTATAAAGCAAAGAGCATAATTTAAACCCTAAAAATCTTGTAATTTAATGAACCCTCTAGTATTATGTAAACATTTTTATATAATTTACACGCTATTTAAAAATAATTTGTACGTCGTTTTAAGTTTTTCTAACACTGTATCTTAACTGTATATGGACACGGTATATCACTCCAAGTAAAAGTACTTTCTGTAAAAATGTTAAATACGAAAAATCAATATAATCATATTTGTACTAAGAACTGAACTGATAGTTAAAATAAACATAATCGTAGCTAATAAGAACAAAACCGGAAAGAATTTGGAAAAAAGTGTAAGAATAAGTTGATTCAGTTCTTTATTCTTCTTTATTATTATCAGAACACAATAATGAATAATACTTTAGAAAATTTTTAAATAATACACTGTACTTATTTTAATTTTTTTTTTTTTCAAAAATTTTACTGTAAATAATATTTATTTAATTGAATAAAACCAGTTACTCTCAAGACTGTGAATACAATTGCTTAAATAAAGAAAAGAAAAACTATTGACTGTAGAAACTAGTTTGTAATAATTCTATAAGTGTCATATTACTGAATATATGTGGGCATTTTGTATATATCACGTAATATGATTATGTATATCTGTAACCCTATGCATAAAATAAATATTTAAATGTTTATTGACGAAAAACTACTTAAAGCAAAGAGATGTAAGCTAATAAACAATGAATAATCTACTTGATATTCCTTCAGGGAATATTTTTTTTCTAATAATTTAATTACAAGAAGGAATCCCTTAGAGGATTCCTCTAGCAAACTCATTTTATTTGGGTGTCCCATAAGAGTTTCTCTAGAGAATTCCCTAAGGAAATTTCTTAGGGAAATCTTTAGGGAAATTTCTCCAAAATTCCTTAATTAGAGTAATTATGGAATTTCTTATTACTCCATTACCCTAATCGCCCTGTTATCCTTATTACCCTATTACTCTTAGGGAAATTAGGGACTAATTATGGTACTCCTAAGGGTTGGGAAAATCCCTACGGGAATTTCTAATGAATAAATTCCTTAATAAATAAAGGTTTCCTTAGATATATTTTAGGAGTTCTCTAAAGGAATATGATTAATATTCTCTTATAATAATCTATACATAATAGCTATCTCTGTAAAGAATCTATAACTGTTTCTATAGTTAGATGCTTAGATTATAATCTGCACTTATCTTCTAGGTGTTGCGTATATGTCAAGCTATATAAACATACTTTTTATCCAATTAACATCTATGAGATTAAATTAACTATATGCTTATAAAGTTAAACAATGCCGACAGATCTATACGTCCAAATATGCTGTATAGGAATAAGGAATCCATACTCAAAACTACATAATATCTGTAAGCAAACTCTACAAGTCACAGATATAGTTTTGATATTACTTATATTCGGATATTTAAAAAGCTACATTAAATAATTTTTTTTTTCAGTTTTATTTATGTTAAACCAACCATAATCCTTACAACATTATTATTATTATTATTTGCGAAGAAGATGCTATGCTGTAGCAATAAATTTTATAAAATATTAGTTTGACAAACTACTATCAGATCTAAGTGGCTTATTAAAAATGTAATTTTTTGAAACAGGGCAGTTGAATGGGCCATTTAAGGATTGAAAAACGAAAATTGGGTAATGTGGGTGCGCTTAATTTATAATGTTTTCATTTCACGATATTCCTGACTATAAACCTATTTACGGTGATATAAATGGATTCAGTGTGAATAAATAAACAAATAAAGTTATAAAACAGTGATATGTATATAAGTTTATTATTAATTTGATAAACATTTAAATCAAAAGAAAAATTGTCCACAATTGCATTTACTATGCTTGTTTTGCTTTGTTCCTTGTATTTTTTTGCTATGACCACTTCTATTTTTCTTACAAATTTGCTTCCTTTGTATCGAATATGCACGCATAACTTGAACTGGATGACAATTGAGATTATAGAGAGCAATCCTATCTAAACAACTAGATATAAACTTTAATTGTTCTCAACAGGATATAGATGGTTTGTGGCCCACTTTTGAACAATTTCTGAGTTTTTACTTGAGGCTTGTAACATTCTTCCGGATTAATTTAACTCATCTAGAAGCCGGATATACTGGTACGCTCACTTTTCTTCTTTTTTCTTTTTTTTTTTTCGTAATTCCAGTTTTTGAAACTAAATATAGTGTTATATAATACGCATTCAGACTATTTTGTAATATTTATTAATACAATATACAGTATTCTGTTCTCCTAAAACAAAATTTTAAAAAGTTTTAATTTAAATCAATCGTTCTAACAGAAAATGATATTTAAAATGGGAATTTTTATTTTATTTTAATCAATTTTCTGTGGTTTGTTCAACTTTTATCGTTAGATGGGTTGATGATTATAAGATAAGACAGACTAATTATTTTTTTATAATTTACATAATTAAATTTTATGTTTATTTTTCTGTAGTTCAGTGTAAAACAAATAACCAAAATTAATCGAATTTAAATTATTGACATATATTTTAACCTTCTTCAAATATATTAAACAGATTCCAACAACACCATCGATGCTTAATATAAAAATTGTATATAACCAACGATGATATTAATATATCGCGCAAGTGTTACGAAGGTAAGTTCTGTTTCCATATATTTCCCATATATTTTAACCTTCTTCAAATATATTAAACAGGTTCCAACAACACCATCGATGCTTAATATAAAAATTGTATATAACTAACGATGATATTAATATATCGCGCAAGTGTTACGAAGGTAAGTTCTGTTTCCATATATTTCTTTAGTATAAATTAGAGTTTAAGTAGAAATAGGACATAGGGTAAAACGGGGGAATATGACCAGTCGGGGAAAATAGCCAATTATAAGTTGAGAAGCAGTCGGTGAGACGGAGTTGTCCTTTGACATTTCAAGAATTCAAATCTCGTTTCTTTAACAAAGAATAACTCTGCAATGCTGTACATTATTTTTTCATAAATTTAAAATTTTCACTAAGGTCGGCATATTCCCCCGATTTACCCTAGGTTAAGCTAATTTAAGATATTAGTGTAGTACGCGAAGTGTAGAGAGTTTTATGGATATTATAATTAAAATTGCATAAAATGTGAATCTTCATAAAAGGTTAGTGCAGTACGAACAACCTTTAGTTCATTTCCTCATTGAAAACGATAGCAAATTTATTCGAAAAAGTGACTGCACTTGTGGTAGTAGTAGTAGTAAAAAAAAGTTTTATATTGTTGAAGAAAATTTATGTCAGCTGTACGTGATTCAAATAAATCAGTGTAAACTCTATTACACTTTATTATATATCTGTGTTTTCTGTTATAAAATCAGTGAGTTAAACCATTATATTGCATACAAAAGTGCAAAAGTTGAACGCTCACTCTCGATGAGTGTAAATATTGTATAAGTTGTATATTTTTGGAAGTTACATTGTTATTGTTTTCTTTATTAAAAATAAACGCTGCATTTAAAATAAAAATATCAATTAACGGTTAATACAAAGTTTAAGTATGAGGAAAGTATTGCATACATGAGATTTTTTAAAAGATGCTTAACATTACATTGACCCTAGTAAAGAATCTGCTGCAAATGCTGACTGATACTTCCTCAATTCACTATTCAAATAAAAATATCAAGTGAAAGGTTAAATACTTAAATTAATTTTTATATTATGCTCCAGAAATTTATTGAGGTAAGAGAGTGTAAGAATTGTACCGTGATTCATAAAATTGCATTCTTATTCCATCTTTTCTATAAAAGTTTAACAACTCTTGAAGATCTCAAATTGCTAAAAGACAGATCATTTTTAAAGTCGTCAATATTTTTCCTCTATCTACAGTCATTTCTCGATAGAATAACTTCTTAAAAATAAATATAAATATTCTATAAAAGTATATATAGTTTTTTTTTACTTAAGATAATGGTAAGATTATTTGAAAAAGGGAAGACTTGTGATTGTCTAGAAATCTATAAATACATTTACAGGAAAACTTCCTGTTTCAATATTTTTGTATTTATAAAAATATTATTAAATGCACTTTAATTTATGTTTTTAATCGTCAAACAAGATTTGGGCACACAAAATACTTGCACTCTGATTAATCCCGTTCTTTGTAAACAATGTTGTAGAGCCGTGTTGCAGTTTCTTTACAAAAAAGGGGGGGTCCTCAAATCAGCGCATGCGCATTACAGGAACAGGTTGTGATGCCTTTCACCTACCGAAACCAGGTCACTGTGCTTGGTCTGGCAGTTATTTCCGCTTACAAATAGGACACGTGTGAAAAGTAGATAGAATTTCCGTTGTCTCAGTGCTTGATGTGTCTCTTGGATTGTTAGGCAAAAGTTTAGGGAGAGTGATACAAACAGCACAATTTTGGAAATGTAGATTAGTATTTTTAGGAGATTTTCACGCAAGTAAGGACGAACCATCAAGTTTGAAAATTCAGGTAAGATTCGTTCGACGTATTACCATAACTTCACACTTCGCTAGACGAATAAATTGCGTTTATAATCTGATTATTTGTATTTAAAAATTAATTTGCTTAGTCTATTTAACTCCTATGCCCATATTTTACACTGGTTTAGTGAACAGAAGCGCGGAAATTTCTCGGTAAAATATTTTATTCTATAATACATGCATATGTAATATATCTAAATATAGATTGGTTAGGTAATTCGTGACGTCGTAACGGGTATTAGAAAAATCTAGTTCATTGACCTATACAGAAGGTCGTCCATTAAACAGACGACTTTCCTGTTGTGACAATGTTGACAATGACCCAATTTTTAAAAATCAACCGTTTTTCTAAAACTTATTTAAGATTAAGACAGTATTTCTATCGCTCAATTTGGGAATTGGTGGTAGCTTCTCAAACGCACCAAAGACAAAAATGATTCTTTTCTCTCTGTTGTGTTCAGTTCTTAACTGAGTTTAGTTGATGATATTAAAATTTTGTTCGGTTAGGTAATCTGTGCTTAAAATCTTATTTCGGGATTTTAAACTGCATGAAAATATGATTTTTATCATGAAGATAAATATGGCTCATTCGATATTGTTCCTCTAGGCAAGTTTATTTTTGGTTTATACACCTGTACAGAGGGAAACTTTCTAATTCTATTATTGCACACACAACGTGATTATCCTCATCTGCTACTTCCAGGTCCATAACTGCTGTTGCAAAACTGTTTCAGTGCTTGCTTCCTATTATTATATAGTTATAACCATAAAACAATACAATTCGGATAATTTCTAAATAATATATATAATCAAGATTTTTATTTTAAATATATAACTTTTTGTATTAAACAGTTTTAATATAATTAATCACCGTTTCTTCTAAATATTAGGTCGTTATTAACGATAGAAGTGTGCTTCATTTAGCAACAGTTTCATGAGAAACATCAGTTTCGTACTGGAAAATTATCGACATACTTTTAAGAGGCACTTTCTACCTAAAAAAGGAGAGTCAAAGCCTCATCTTATGACCTTGATAGGTTAAGAACTGGGGAAAATGAGGCCTCTTACCTTCTACAAGAATAAATCTAATTTTTAACTTTCCAAATCCTGTAAATAATGGTTTGCAAACATAAAGGATAATTAATAAGTCGATCGCGAAAAAAAATCGCTAGATTTAGATTCATATTGAGTATTTTATGCTCTAATTTTAGTTGATGAACTCATATGCCCTGACCTTTTACATACACATTCTGGTAAATGCTTAAAAATAAAGTAAAGAACAATCTTATTATTCGTTATCAGTCAATTGGAACCAAAAAAAAGAATAGCCTTTTGTCAAATTGGGACATTTTCAAAATATTAAATAATGATTAATAATATATTAAAACTTATCGCAAGAGGGAACAAAAACTGTATTATTTGAAAATAATTTTTGCCGATTTTTGAAATCTCGAAATTAAATAATCTGCCATTCTCGTTGGTTAAATGCATAAATAAATGCACTACGATTTGATGCTTTTAAATTTTTACCCTGTGCCATTGGTTAATTTTTACTTTTGAAGTTCCGCTAACCAATATGTTACAGTTTTATAAAACTTTTATAAAATAGGAAGCGTATTATTGGTCAACTTATACGCATGTTGTACTCTCATTGATGAAATTTTTTGAGTTTTTTTTTTTTTGTTTGTTTTTTCTTTTTAGATACGTACCATTTATTGGAGTGAGGATTAATTATCGTAAACTAGGCTGAACTAATTTGAATTTAGTAGAACTAGAACGTTAATTATAATCGGAAGAGATCAAGATTTCCATGCGTTCTAACCGAAATAGGTAAGTTTTTTAAATAATTTATTTTTATGATGATTTTTTCACGTTATTTTTAAACTGATATTTTGCCATTCTGCAGTCTATCATGAAGTTAAATGTAGTGGATCGCTTCCTCACTATAAAATATAGAAAACTAGGTTCTGTGATAGGAAGAAATCCAAGTTATTTTGTAATAATACCTATTTTCGTATCGTGTCTATTAGCTACGGGTGTTCAAAGGATAAATTATATATCAGACATTGAATATTTATTCAGTCCATATCACAGCAAGGCAACAGAAGTGAAAGCCTTCATAGAGAAGAACTTTGTCACCAATATGTCGTATAATTTCGACCCCGGTAGATATACCAGAAGAGGAAGATTTGGAACTGTATTATTAATAAGCAAAAATGGCAACATACTACAGAAGAACATCTTTCAGCATGTTATCGAAGTCGATCAGTTAGTGCAAAGTATGACTATTCATAAAGACGATAAAATTTGGACATACAAAGACCTATGTTCTAAAGATAAAAATGAATGCTTCAGCAATACTTTCATCGAATCGTTAAAACATAATAATAGCCATTTTAAATATCCGTTGGACATTAATAAGAAGACTCTAAAGGTTTATTTCTATGGTGGCATATTGGGAGGCGTTCATACTAACAAAGATAGTTATGTTACTTCTGCTAGAGCTATAAGGCTTCTCTACTTTTTAGACGATGACAATGCTTATAAGAACGATCTGGCTCTAATCTGGGAAAGAAAATTTATCAAATATTTAGAAAATATCGAGTTTGAAGATTTGTTATCTGAGAGATACGTCTCCAGTTCCGTAGAAACAGAATTCCATAACAGTACCATGGCACTCATGCCCCTTTTGGTATTGATATCTTTCATGATGATTTTATTCTCTGCATTAACTAGCATAACATCTGACTGGATAAGTAACAAGCCTTGGTCTGGAATAATCGGATGCATGGCTTCTGGATTAGCTGTGTCGTCATCTTTTGGATTGCTCATGTATATCGGGATTCCTTATATTGACATGAATTTAGCTGCTCCATTTTTGACACTAGGTAAAATTCGTTTATTTTTATATTTATTTAAATTAAATATCCGGAATATGTTTAGGTTTTTAGGAAGTATGTAAATTTAGAAACGAAGTAGTTTTGTTTTCAGTAATTTTTGCTATTTATAATATCAATAATATTTGAAATAATTTTTATAATATTGTTTGAACGAATTAGGTATTGGCATGGACGATACTTTTGTAATGTTGGCAGCTTGGAGGAGGACAGACACAAAGAAAAGTGTTGAAGAGAGATTAGGAGATGCTTATTCTGAATCTTCTGTTTCTATTACCATAACTTCACTGACAAACTTTATAACATTCTGCTTTGGAATGACTACACCTTTTAGATCTATTCGAATATTCAGCGTTTATATTGTATCCTGCATAGTATTTGCTTACATATATCAGTTGACTTTTGTGGGTGGATGCATGGCCATCTGTGGTTATACAGAGGAGAAAGGACTTCATTCTATAACCTGCATGCCAGTAGATATGATAGAATCAAAGAGTAAGTAAAATTTTCTATAAATAAAATCTATATATTTTTATTGTTAAAAGCTCATTTTGTGCCTAATCCGATTTT
Organism: Olivierus martensii; assembly: GCA_000484575.1. Taxonomy (NCBI): domain Eukaryota; kingdom Metazoa; phylum Arthropoda; class Arachnida; order Scorpiones; family Buthidae; genus Olivierus; species Olivierus martensii. Next base: position 35,118 of record AYEL01069829.1, read on the forward strand.
CTGTTTTTCATTTAGAAAATAGAGGAATTCTCTACAGATTCTTCTGCTTTCCTGTAAGAAATTCTGAAGAGAAAAAGGAAACAATATTGGTGACATTTTGGTCGAAAATGAGTGATGTCCTTAATTATTCTTACATAAAAATGATCATCGCTGCCATTTTTGCTGTTTACTTAGCTGGCGCAGCTTGGGGTTGTACCAATTTACAAGAAAAAGTAGATCTGAGGGATTTTGTTTCATACGATTCATATGTCATGCGTTACTTCAATATGTACATTCAGTATTTCCAAAGTTATCAGACAAGGATACAAATCATTCTGAATGCAACTGTGGATTATTCGGATCCTTCAGTTCAAGACAATATCGAGAAAATCATTCAGAATTTCGAATCTAGTGATCATTTATCGGATTCCACCCTGACAGAATCTTGGTTAAGACATTATTTACAATTCATGAAAGACAAAAGAGGAGCAATACTTTTGGAAACTTATAATACGAGTATGAAACAAGGATTTATTGATGGCCTGCGAGAAGTATTTCTTAGATTGCCACTAGCTTCTCGATATAATTATGACATCAAGTTCAACGATAACCATACGGAGATAATCGCCAGTAGATTTTTATGCCAAACAAATAAGACAACAGATACTAACTCGGAAATAAATATGGCTCTCGAGTTGAGAAAACTAGCCGAAAAAGCCAACCTCCCAATATTAGTTTACAATACCTTTTTCCTCTTCGTGGATCATAATTTAATGGTATTACCATTAACTCTGCAGACCATTTCATTAGTTTCTGGAGTGATCGCTATAGTGACATTTCTATTTCTACCAAGTATCAAATCTGTTATATGTGTCACCTTCACTATAATTTCTATTCTGGTAGGAGTTATTGGTTACATGACACTGTGGCATGTTAAACTGGATCCAATTGCAATGATTAATCTCATTATGTGTGTTGGATTCTCGGTTGATTATTCAACTCACGTCGTATATGCTTTCATCACTTGCAAAGACAGATCTCCAGGAGCTAGTTTGAGGAAAGCACTTTGTGACGTTGGGTTATCTATATTTCAAGGAAGTGTCTCTACTATCATAGGTGTTATCGTGTTCATAGATCCTCCATCTTACTTGTATGGTGTCTTTTTCAAAATTATGCTACTCGTCATCTTGTTTTCTGCTCTTCATGGATTGATCATTCTACCTTTATTGCTTTCCATAACCGAGGGTGTGTGCTTGAGATCGTGGAAGTTGCCTTCTTCCAAAGATGTTGCAACATGCAATGATGTTTCTAGCATTCACAAAATGCCAGAAGATCAGCTACCTACAGAAAATGGTATTGAGACTAATCATAATAATATTACTTTAAAGAAAACAAGTAATAATAAAGAATACATCAACGAAGCCTTTACACCTGATTTACATATTAAAACAGTAAAATGTGAAAGTTGAGAATGACTGATTTATTGCAAATGTTAGATTTTATAATATTTTTAATGTAAATATAATTTTTCGTTGTTGATGCTGTTATCGGAAATTATAAAATTTTCGATAAACGACATTCTCATGTATATATAATCATCTTTTTTAACAAAGTAATAATAAAGCACTATTAATATTTTTTACTGGTTTCACATCTTTTCTTATATACTTTTTGGCATATTCTTCTTAGAAATTTACCACATTATATATAAATTATAAATATTTATGAAAAAATATAGCCACGATAAGTACAGTATTTAAAATATTTTAGTTGTATTTTTTATCATTTCAATCTTTATAAATCATCTTTTATTTAGCCTATAATATTTAATATCAAGTCAAATAATTTATTTTCCCATATTTCTACCTGTTCCAAGTTCTTATCCAAAATATAAAATGCCTATCTGGCTGGTTTCACAACAAGCCTTCGACATATTAAAATTTCAACATGTCGATTATCTCATACCTTAATAATTTTATACTATTAAATTTAAATTTTTACCTTGTCGAAAACAACATTTACCATCAAATACTTCTTTTTAAAATATAGATATAAGTACAATAATTTCAAAGAAAAGCATGGGTCATATGCCAACCAAAATTAATAGTATCAAATAAACATAAGTAAATTATCTAGATACTGTGTCTGTAGGACTGCAATATGGCGGAAGAGAAGACGTGTCGTAATAAAGAGGAGGATTTGGTTCTTGTACATCATAAAATGTCATCTGATCATCCATGTAACCCGACTGCAAAAATAAATTGGTTTAATTATATCTTAACTAAAATATTCATAGTTATACTCATAAATAATACATCACTTCGAAGAAATTCTTAGTGAAATGCTATTGAATAAATATTTCTGTGAAAATCAGTAAAGTTTGTATACACACCATTAACATTAATACAACATGTTTATATTAATTTGTATCGGCGGATGGTTAATTTTAGGGTTGGGTATCAATGACAAGTTATCCATATTTCGATATATTGATATCCTAAAATTTCGATATATCGATATCCTAAAATTTCGATATTGATATATCAACATATCAAACCATATATCATCGATATATCGACCATATGTTGAAGAAAAGAAACTGTAATACTGTAAAAAAGAGAAAAGAATTAAAAACATTTTATTGCATTTTATTGAGATTGATTTTATTCAGATTACAAATTCCAGATTTTTTCATCGAGAGACGATAAAAAGATGAAGTTTGATAGTCTTTCCCCTTAGGCGATCAGATGGCCAAATGGTGACATTATTAAATGACATGCCACTCGGCCATCTCCTGATAAGTTTTTCAAAGTTCTGGGCTCGGCTATCCCCATCCTTCACCATCCGGCCCCCACCACAGATGTAGGTGTAGCCCGTGGCTGGAACTGGCCCCGCTCCTTAGTAATCTCCCTGATTGGAAAGGGGCCTAAAGAATGCAAAAACAGCTTTATTTTGATAATTCCTAACAGACTGAAATATTTCCCGAATTGTATTGCTAGTGATAAAACCAAAATTATGGCTTTGTGCTATCAATGTTGAGGAATATGAGGATGTTGTGACAACAGAGAAGACATCATGATTTGCATCGGTATTTTCATTGCATTCGTGGTTTGAAATGGACAATTTACTGCAAAATTCTTGTCTCACTACGACATCACTGTTTTTTTATATAAAATTTTGTTTTATAATCTATAATAATAAATAGATGATTCGATAGTCATAATTATTTTACCTTTATGATGGATAAGTTTGAATATGAATCCTTCCTTCCGCTTGCATACGGAAGGAAGGATTCACATTCAAACTTATCCATCATAGCAACACAAGGAAGGAAGGTCTAACAAGTAAGTTATGGATAGACTGCTCAATACTAGCAATGAGTGAAGCCATCCAATTAGTGGGGTAAACCAATGTAGCAACGTCGTAAAAATCGACGATATAGCAAATTCAAGGAAGGAAGGTCTAACAAGTAAGTTATGGATTGACTGCTCAATACTAGCAATGAGTGAAGTCATCCAATTAGTGGGGTAAACCAATGTAGCAACGTCGTAAAAATCGACGATATAGCAAATTGACTTTGTTTTGGTGACCAGACATATCCCATTTATGTTAGTAAATATAATAACCAGATCCAAATAATTAATAAAAAGGGTGTAATACGCCAATATGCATTATTATACCACGTAATCCCACTACTTCAGTGGCTTCATTTGTTGCTAGTATTGTGCATCTATCCATGTATAAAACATTCTTGGTCTAAATTCACAATCGTTTACTAATATTTGAGCATGAGAAGTTTATAATGAAATCGCAGATAAGTTGTGTTTCCGGAGCTTTTACAAAGTTTACATGTTGAGTTGTTCTATTTTCCTATTTAAAAATCTTCCAAACGCTGCTAAGAGCACTTCGTTATCCTATAGGCGGCATCTTGATTATAAAACATTTCATTTATTGACAATAGTGCCATCTTGAATAACAAATATTTTATTTATCGATAATACGATATATTGATAATCAAGAAATGCCGATATAATACATATCGGTAAATCCGATATATCGATAAGATCGGCCCAACACTAATCAATATCTGCATGTAATGATGATATTTTTATATTAGAACAGGGGTTCCCTACCTGGTGTACCTGTACCCCAGGAGGGTACAGGAAGCTTATCCAGAGGGTACGATGAATAGAGGTAAATAAGTATATTATTCTGTTAATATATTCCAAAAATAGTTATGACATAATTGTTATGTTATCAACATTTCCTGACTATTCCAGTGAGGTTGCATAGACTTTTTTCTCACTGCAGGATCCGATAACTCAAAATGCCCCGTTAAGATTCAATATAGCTACTGAAATTGCCAGATTGGCGCCCCCTCGATGCTCACTTCTGTGGCATCTGCACCTCCTGCGCATGCGCATTGGATATCTGATAATTTACTAAAAGCCAACGGGGATATGGGGACCAAAAAGGTTGGGAACTCCTGTATTAGAAGTTAAAGTTCCATGAAAATAATTGCTCTTTAAAAATACCATATAGTTATACAGGTATAATATCCTTGTGTTAATTAAATTTTAATGAATTGTTAGTTACGAAATTTCAATAAAATTAAGTTTCTTAAATTCATCAAGCATTCTAGCTCAAACATAAATGGACACTCTTCTTCTGATCTACAGAACAAAATTTTTTTATGTTTTATTTAAATTAATAAAATCTTTCTGTTTTGTTTATTGCTCAATTATATTTTTAATTATTATTAATTATTAATATATATTTTTAAATTAACTACTGTACATGACAATTTTCAGGTCGTAAACATTACATTAAATTTTATTTTTCATACACATATTTTTTAAAACAATTGTAAATAAAAAGTTTTGTAAATGCATAATTATATTGCGTCCCGCTTTACATTACAAAATAAAAGTTGAATTAACTGTAATAATATAATATATAGTAGTCCCATTCAGAATTGTGTGGTCGAAAGCCATTGCAAATGTGCAATACATTTGCAGGGTCCTTCAGCCTACTGCAAAATGTATTGCATTCTAAAAGCTCTCATTAAGTTCTTGGAATAACATCTGGCGTGCGTTGCTTTCGTAAAAAATGACACCAAGTCGATGCCGTAACCATGCCAAACTTGATCATGACGTCAATTTAGTCAATTTTGACGAAACAATGCAACTCAGACGTTATTCGCAAGAATTTAAAACTGGCTTAATGGTTCACATTCTAAGATATTAAAAAGGAAATGGATTGTCTACATACTAATTTTTCTTTTTTCTGATATTATTGATACTGAAGGGGTGGAACTTGGAAAAACAGCTTAAAATAAGTGCATTTATGAAAATTTCTTCTGAATTATTACAGTTAGAAAAATGCATTTTATAAAATATTATAGAATATTATAGTAGAATTACAATATTTGTATTTCTACTATTGAATATAATAATTCTTAAATGATCATAAATCTTAAATGATCTTCTGTGCTTATGATCTTATAGCATGTAGGGCCTATTACCACCAAAAATTGAAAATTTTTCAAACTTATTCGAATATCGCAACGCCTATTTAAGATATCATTATAAAATTTCCTCTATCAGATAAATCATTCGAAGAGCATTCTAAAATGTGTCTCCTTAATAGCTTACATCCGATAGAAACTACATACTGAAGATTTAAGCAAAGCTGCATTCAGAAATCATACAAATATATGCAAATTTTTATATGAAATATTATAACTAAAAAACGTAAATAAAAAAATTCAATTTAGAGTTTTAAGTATACTTTTATATAAAAGAAATTGAATCAAAATCGGCCATTAGAGTTTTGTTACACGTTTGTTTTTGTTGAAAGCTTTTTCACTTTTCTTGTGGTGACGCTAATTATATATTCCTATTATAAACGCCTCGTGATTTGGACGAAATAATTTCAAATATAATTTTCTTAAAGAATAATCTTTGATTTAAAACAAATCCCATTCGATTTAGTTCAGATAGAAAATTTAGATTTCATAAAATGATAGATATTCTTTGGTCATATCACACCCTGTTGCAAAAAACGGCACACCTCTAAAAAATAGAGCGAGACTGTTAAATTCGATATACAAATGCCTTTCAATTAGCTATAGAAATAATTAAAATTTCATGGCCAATGAACACACAGGGAGTTTCGAGAATTCATGAGACTGCTAATCTGAAGTCAATATAAGGAGCGGGATTCGTAAATACGAATAAATCTGACCGATTTTTCTGTTTCATTACATTAAGTAGTCTATTAAGATGCTTCTACGACATATGAGCAACTCAGCCAGTTTGAAAAAAGCCGCTTCATACGCTTATAGCAAACTTGCATCGAGTTTTTTATTTTTGAAACAAAGTATGTATGTAGAATGCTGTCGCATTCTTCATAATATATAATGGTTAAAATGTTAACTATCAAAGAAAAAATTACAAATAATATAAGAACATTGAAATTTTATAATAAATTATTAACAATACATTTTTCTGGTCATTTTTTTATTAAAGTAATCCTTAATAAATAACTTTAAAAAGAAATATATAAATTGGCATTATTTTGCACTTTTATATTTTATAGCTTCTTTAACAATAAATCTGACCGATTTTGCTGTTTCATTACATTAAGTAGTCTATTAAGACATAGAACAGAGAATAATTTTAATTAAAACTAACATAGAATAATTTTAGGGGCCCAAGACCAACATACTTTACGTTGGTCTTGGGCCCCTAAAATTTGGAGGCCCTGGCTCAAGTCCTTGTAGTTCTTATATAGATCCGCTACTGCATACCTCCAGTTTCTTCAAGAGGAGTTCGATCTGCCTCGTTGACTCCATCCTCCATCTGACGGCTTCTACTAGGACTGAGTGCGATCTATGGTGGGCATGGAAAAGCTCATCGCTTAGTACTCACTGAATGAAATGCATCGTAAAACTGTACAGGAAAAAGAATACTAATAATAAATAAACTATTTGAATTTTGTGCATAAATATTATCTTCAATCATTGAATTTAAAATCTCCATAAGTGATAATATGCTATCTTCAATTTTGGAATTTAAAAATTTAAGAGATTAAAATAAATATAATAAATGATTTTGCAATTAATAATGTAAGATTTAAAATGAAAATGAAAAATCTCAGCTATAAATATTTATGCTAGTCATAATGTAATTTTAATCATCGATGAATTTTCACGTGAGAAACATAGATTTCCCCTAAAATCTATGGTGAGAAATAATACTATATTGGTACCAATATATTTTTAATTTCATTTATATTTTATATATTGATATGAATTTTGTTTTTGTTTTTTTTTCACTTTATACCGTATATAAATATAAGTACTGTATTTATAGAATAATGATCATATATATACATATTCCTTGCTTGATTCCTCCATATAAATCAGCGAAAAAAATGCAATGAGCATATTATCTTTCTAACCGGCAAATGGCGGATTATTAGAATGACGTAATTTCTGTCTACGTCATATTTACTTCGATCAAACAAATCGTTTCAAAATGGATGTAGATTCATTGGAGTTTAGAGTGCAAGAACTGGAAAGAATTGTTTATGGAAATGAAAAACCTAATAAATCAAATTCTCAAGTAAGTATTAAGCATTAAATCGAGATTGGAATGATTTATTTATCATAAAATGCCGAATATGATAATAGTATACCTTGTACCGAATATTCTCTTGAGATGATGATTTATAGGTTTCAATTGTTGAATTTCAGAAATGCTAACAAAATTAATTATTGAAATATCCAAGTTTCAATATATTTCAGAAAATAGCCAAATTTAATCACCTGTTTTCGTGTTCTTGGAAGGAATCGATTTTTCACAAAGCAATCTAAAAGTGATCATTTTATTAATTAAATATCATGATATTATTACATCCAAATTTATATTATGCTGATGAACTTCAAAGAGTATCAAAGTGAGATTTTACTGTATTTAGAATTTTTTTAGCAATTGCCTTTAATATTGAACTATTCTTATTATTGTAAAGTAATAATCATTAATAATCATTTAGTACAGTAATAATCATTTCATTTGGTTTACTAGAATACTGTTAAGTCAGCTCAACAATGCAAATATGTTATATTCCTTATCATGAATATAATATATTTCTGGGATTCATTCAGAATTTGAAAAATTTATACTGCCTTTAATATTGAACTATTATTATTGGCACAGTAATAATCATTTCATTTGGTTTACTAGAAAACTGTTAAGTCAGCTCAACAATGCAAATATAGGTATTCCTTATCATGAATATAATATATTTCTGGGATTCATTCAGAATTTGAAAAATTTATAACTTACAATTCAATATTTTGAAATCAGTTAGATGTCAACATAGTAAAGTAGTTGCTTATTATCATCCAGTCCTCCAATGTTACATGCATTCTTGGAGACTGAAGGATTCAATTCTAGTCTCACATCTCCAATTTTCAGGAATGTTTTGGTTTGGTGTATTTAACCCCATCTGTCAATGGCGTCCTTCTAATTGATCTAATTTTGAACTTTTATGTGGAGAAACACTGTTTATTATGTTGAATGCTGCAACTCTCTCTGGATAACCCCATCGTGGGTATTGTTTCTAAAAGGGGTTGCAATCGGAAATATCCAACATGCATTTCTGTGGTTTACCTAAAACAAACAAACACATCTATTTTGAACTCAGAAAAGCATTAAAATGCAGAGAAGCACTGATATATCCCTAATCTGAAATGCTCAGGACAGAGAATGTTTCAAATGTTAGATATTTCTAGCTTTTGAAATACCATGATATAATAGTAGTTAAGAGAAGTAATAAAAAATTTATTATCATACCCTTTTTACATTTATAGTGATATATGAACAACACAACAAAATAAGTAGTCAGATACTCACACTGACAATTTGTGATACTTTACTGAATCACAGCCTTGCGGCACACCAGCATGCACACTATTGTGTCATCTTTTACAGTACAAACAGTGAGTCATAGTCCTATCCCAAATGATTTCCCTGAATTTTAGGATATTTCAGATTTTGGATTGGAGATATCTTAACCTGTAATTAGAGAAACATGTCAATATAGGCAACCCTCATATATCATAGTAGTTATATTCTTATAATATCCTAAAATTTCATATAGTGTGAAATCATGTTATATAGACTAAGAATCAGTATTAAAAAGGGGATTATATTCTAATAAAATTGAAACAGAAATATTTTGAAAACACACTATATTCAAAAACGTAAACGACCAAAAAAGCACATTACCGCAGTATAAAAAGTTTTTTTATTTTCAAAAACTAGCTAACGTTTTCGGTTTTACTAAACGATGTTTAGTAAAACCGAAAACGTTAGCTAGTTTTTGAAAATAAAAAAACTTTTTATACTGCGGTAATGTGCTTTTTTGGTCGTTTACGTTTTTGAATAACTGAATTTTGAAGCAGTTGTATGTGTTTGAACTTTTGTTTTTACACACTATATTTTTATATCTATCAAAGTGTAATACTTATTAAAAGTAATAATAATTAAGCAAAATGTCTTATAAACTATGGCACCTATATGTCAGATAATGTGTGGGATCATAAATTAAGGGATTTCCAAATCCTTTTGTGTAATGGATAGGAAGTCAAAAAGATATGAAAATGTTGGAAAATTTACATTCAACATAATAAACAGTTTCTCCACATAAAAGTTCAAAATTATTATTGTTTGATCCATGACAGATCTATATAAGAGTTGATAGAGCTTGAGCCAAAGGCCCCAAAGTTCAATACAAAGAATGTAATTGTTAAAGAAGCAGTTTTCAGTTTAAAAATTTTTTGTTAAAATGATGTTATTAAGGACTACACTAGTATAAAAGTAGAAAAACGTATAATTAATAATTTATTACAAAATTTCTCTGTTGTTATATTACTTATAATTTTTCTTTGATATTTTTACCTAATACTTGTATTAGTTGTATATTAATAAAATATTGCTTCATGTATAAAATATATTTTTTAAATTTATTATTTAAAAATTTAAAAAACAATAAACCTCAAGTCCAGAGTCTCTAGAATGTTAAATTGGTCCCTGTGTGAGATTTACCATAAATTCTAGAATGAAACCATGTTCTGTACCATATTAAATTAGAATTGCAATTTTGTATCTCTATTAGAGCAAAACCATACTGTAGAAATAGCATGTTATTTGGGGGTTGCCTATACACTTATCTCTCTAGTTTATCAGAGATATAATGAAAAGAGTTAGAAATAAATTCTCCATTTGAATTGTATTGAATCAAGTCTAGACTTAAATGAATAATTTTGAAAATACTCTGAATTAATTACTCTAAACCAGTGGAATCAAATTTATTCTCTTCAAAGAATGAATTTAGATATCATTAGCCACATTCAAAATTAATATCTTATGGGGGAAAAAAAATCTTTTTATATGAGGTAAATAGTTTAAATGGTTGATTATGTTAACTGTTTGTGTTTTAATTTCTTTAAAATCATATGCCTCAATTCATGTTTGAAATTATAAAACCGTTTATAAATTATAGTAGATTTTATAAGTTAGAAGTAGAAATTTTATATTGAAAAAATTTGTTATATTGAATGTCTATACAATTTATAAAAATACCTTAAAGTGATTTCTTTCAAATATTTCGTGAAAAATAATTTCAATATATCTGTGGGTCGGAGGTATAGTACACTATGTCACATTTACTACATTTTACAGGAGAGCAGTTTGAGTTTGTTTTACGTTGTTCTCCCTTATGGACACGTGTTATTTAAAAGCACCGTAACTCCACCAATTATTGATGTAGGACATAGTGTTGTATACCTGTAGGTAAAGGACGAGAAACCCATATGATTGTGCCAATAATCTCATTTTGGTAGAGGCTGAAAACCCTCCATATGATTGTGCCAATAATTCATTTTGGCTAAAAATGGACATAGTGCCCTATACCTCTGACCCACAGATATATTTTTTAAATATCATCTTTTACATATTCTCGCAATTATAATAAATGTGATATGGGTGACAATAAAAGACATTTTCGGCTATAAGTTTAAGATCACTTCTCTAAACAATTGACCATCTTTTAAACTGCAAAACGTACAAATAAAAATTTTTCAAATATTTCTAGCATGCCATCATAACACTATAATGTCAGTTAAAACAATATAATTATATTAATTAATATAATATCACTAATTTTCCCATTTATATTATACATAAGCAATATAATTTCAGTTAACATGTTCATAATTCATATTTTCACTTAATAATAAAAATACAAATTAACAGGAAAAAATTACTAACCAACTACATAAAAAATTTCTTTTTAACTGCAGGTTAAAAAGGCCAAAACATTCTTATTTGCTTTATATAATTATTTAAATGAATAAATATGCTTTTCCTGCTTAAAATATTGTAAGAATTAGATTATTTTGAAAGTATTGCATTATCTTAAAATTTTTAATTATTGATTTTAAAAAAATGAATAAAATAATTTTATAAAATTTATACAGATTTCCCTTGATTTACAAAGGTAATTGGGACCTTAAAAATGGTTTGTTAGGTGAAAATTCATAAATTGAAATTCATTTTCCATTAATTCCAATATAAAATTTCCATTCTGTTCTTGAGTATCATAAAGTCTCAGCCATTTTACTCATTGATTTTATATTGGTGGCATTCTAAAAACGTTAATATATTAATAAATTGCAATAATAGTATTTTTATGTAAATAATAGTGTTTTTTTATCATCTATTTAGCCTATTTCTTGCCATTCAGTTTTGAATTTCTTTATTTTAAGTACTAAATGAATTTAAATTTAATGTGGCAATAAACAAACCAAGCATTATGGCCTTATTTATTATTTAAAATAATAAATTTTCATCCGATATTAACTTAAATTTATGTAATTCTCAAATGTTTTTATTCTGATAAATTATTGCAAAAGTAATTCTAATTTTCTGAAATTTTAGAATTTAAAAACAATTGAGAGTAAAAATAATTACTCTCAGTTAAAAAAAATTTAATTCTGATATTATTATGATAATTATCTTATTAAAACTATTAGATATATACTAATTCACTTATTTAGATGATTACATTGGTTAGATATAGTATTTTCAATAGAATGATAAATTGTCATATTTCAATTTGGATATGAATAAAAAATATATTAAAAACAGTCCACATCTGGAATAATATGCACTCAAAGCTTTATGAACTTAAATAACTATGCAAAACAAATGCAAAGCTTTATGAACTTAAATAACTATGTACAGATAATCCTCGACTTATGACGATTTGCACTAATAATGTCAAAAATTATTATTAAAAATTCTTTAATTCAACTTTTCCCCAGCATGTATATGTTTATATATATATATATATATATCATATTTTTTTGCATATGCATTGCAGTGTCTCCATTAGTCAACAAGCAAAGCCTTTCAACAATATGCAATAGCCATTAAATTGATTATTAGCACACCACATCCCGTAAGACTGCACTTGTTCAAGGAAATATTATAATGTAAACGCAAAGCGGCTGTGATTCACCCACTTCTAACTTATCAGAGCCTTTGGCACATTAGTTAGAACACTTTGACTGCTGATTATAACTAATCAGCAGTCAAAGTGTTCATTTCTCTCATTGCAATTTTTATATCTCGTCATAATCCTGTCATGTCCAGTAAGAAAAATAATAATACTGATGAAACTTTAACTTAATAAGTTGGAAGTTAAGTTAAAACAATTATTTAACTTGTTTTAAGTTAAATAGAAACCTAATTTATGAAAATATTAAAACAAAAATCAAATAAATCAAGAATCAAAAAAGTCCTTGATTTATATTCAGAATTGACTTATGACAGAGATATTGGAACGGAACCCTATAATAAGTCAAGGACTACCTGTAGTTGTAAAAATTTTTGAAAAATGCAGATATATATAATATATAATTGAAATATGCAGATTATAATATATAATTATTACAGATTATTTATACCATTGACATTTGCCAAGCACTGAATTCAGTTGTCGATTCTCTTGTACAGAAAAGTTAATTTTGTCTTAATATAAAACTAATGGTATAATGGTTTCATTAATATTAATAAATTTGATATGAAAATATATATGATACAATCAGTAAACAGAAAAAGCAAGGAAATCATAATAAACAATTAATTATTTGTATCATTATATTAGGAAAAAAATTATCTGAATAATGGAAATTTCTTATCAAAACGATCTGAAGAGCCAATATATAAGAAAAATTTATTAAGATATATATTAGAGGTTATAAATTATTATATAGAATAAAATATAATCATTGATTTAAACAAATTATTTTAAATAATTAATGATAAACTTGTTTATTATTAATAAACAAAATTGTACAAATATATTATTCATATATTTGTACAATTTGTTAAATGAAAATTCATAAATTGAATCTTTGTAAATCCAGAGATATCTGTATTTCATATAAAATGGTTAACTTTTTATTTCTATATAGTAAGTTAAAAAATATGAGAAATGAAATAAAATTTTCAAAATGCTGTTTCCATATTAAATTGCTAATTTATTCTCTCTGTTTTAACCAAAAGAAAGTTAGTATGATAATTTATCACAAAGCTATCGTTTCTTATTCTAAATATTTATGACAGGAACGAAAAAGTCTAAATTTATAACCATTACAATATATCTTAAACAAATCTATATCTAATGAAATTAGGGATAATAATAATAATAATAATGGTTGTCGTTAACTTATTATGGGAGTCAGTTCAAATACCAAAAGAAGTCAAATCAGCTGGAAATATTAGAAATTTATAGATTTCACCACCAATATTAATTATTATGCTATTATACATTATGATAATAAACCCAGAAAACATAAAAAATACAAGTATCAGATACAAAAAGCATCTTTTTGGTACATTGGACCATTGTTTATGGTCTTATTGCATGTTAATTGCATTGACCAATCTTAAAATTTACTGATTATTGATGTAAATTGGGGATTAATTATATATGATTATACCATATCTACCTACAGAGTCACAATTAGAATGTGGTGTTTAAAATATGAAAGAACTCAAAAACAGTCCACAAAAAAAAAATATTTTTTTATTACTAAGATATGTTTTTTCTTTTGCCTTAGATATTGAAATATTTAGCTAATTGCTGTTCTGTTATCTATAGCTAAAATTAACCCTCTTCAAGTTGTTATAAAGGATCTAAAATGATTTAGACTTTTGATGAATGATTTTTGACCTTATCAAAAGATTAAAATTTTTAAAATATAAATTTCTGTTTTTATTATAAAAAACTTAGTATAAAAGCTATTATATTAGAAGATTAAATTAAATATACTAAACTATTAGAAATGTAAAAGAAATAAAAAATATAAAATGTAACTCAATTTCAATCCATACAAGGGTTACATTTTTGAAATTTGCATAAATAGAAATTCAATATGTTACAGTTAAAAGATAGGCTTCTGCAAATGGAATAAACTGAAGCACAAAAGTAGGAATTAAATAATAATTTATTTAGAGAACATTTTCAGCTAGTCAATAGCCATCATCAGTCAAACGTATAAATTGTTCTACTGATGTTATATACGTTTGACTAATGATGGCTATCAACTAGCCAAAAACGTTCTCTGAATAAATTAGTATTTAATTCCTGCTTTCGTGCTTCAGTTTATTCCAATAATAGTAATAGTAGGATGAATCATTATATTTTTTCTCCGTTTTCTGGAAAGGATTAATAAGTACTTTTATGTAGCGAAAATCGGAAGTCTTTATAATCTTGAAAAATTCGCTTGTCCATTGTTTAATCCACTCAGCTTTTCCACTATTACTCTCATCTAGAGGGTACATCAAGCGGATTGCCACTATGAATTCTATCCTCTAATGTCCAGCTTTCTGACATCTCTTAATCTGATACTTTATATATAAATGTTTATAATTAACTTAAGAAAAACACCTTATATCATATAGCAATATATCATTTATTTAAAATTTTTAAGAAAATATTACTTTGTAATGAATACTTTATTCATATTATAGATATGTAGCATTGAATACTTAATAAACAAAACAAGGAATGCATAAAAGCTGTGGAACCTGAATAAAATTGCATGTGACACTTCCATTGTTTATATTGATAGTATAGTTCTTAGCAGTAAAAATCTTTTCACATTGTATCCCAGTTCTCATTATTTCAAATTCTTTTCATTTGAGATCACATAAATTGTGATTTGCATTCTGCCAATGCTTTTGTAATTTTGAAATTAAAACTTATCCTGTATATTTAGTAAAATTAATATATATAATTTAAACCAGATACAAAATCATTTTCTAAGTTAATTAAGTTGACAAAATATAATATGAATAAGTGACTTTAATTTCTAATTTATGCATTTTTAAACTCATTTTAAATATTTTCCAACAGTTACAATATATGGATATGCTTTTGTCCATAAATAATCAACTTCAGTCTCTTGTTGCAAGTCGAGAAAAAGTATTTGGACTATTTACCAAAAGTAAGATAATTTATATTTTTACAAAAATTGAACATTTTCACTTATACAGATTTACCTCGATTTATAAAGGTAATTGGGACCTTAAAAATCTATTTGTTAGATGAAAATTTTAGATGTAAATCAGAAACTCATTTCCATTAATTCCAATGTTAAAATTTCTAATTAGTGCTTGGTACTAGAAAGTCTTCATCATTTTGATGTTCAGGCATTCTAAAGAATATGTATACAACAATATAATAATGTAAATATGTAACTATTGTAAACTATTTCTTGCCATTTGATATTGAATTTCCGAGCCACTAAGTGGTTTTGAACATAAGATTAATAGAGTAATAAACATACTAATCATTGTGATTTTATTTATTAGTTCAAAATTATGTAATTCTCAAAAGCCTTCATTCTGCTAAATTATTTGCAAAGATAAATTTAATTTTCTAAAATTAATATTGAGTTTCGAATTCTGTTAAAAAATTTTTAATTATAGATTTAATTAATTATTTTAATAAAACTAATAAACACAATAATTTACTTATTAAATAGGATTGCATTAATTACATTTAGCATATTCCAACAGAAAGATAAAATACAGTCATAAGTCAAATTTACATAAGATAAAAATATACTATATTAAAGATATATACATTTGAAATAATATGCAATCATTATAATGTTAAATGGTTCTGTAAAATTTCAAAGTTTTTGGAAAATACAGAAAATAGATAATATATATCAGCAGTTGTATATCAGAATATAACAAATGCTGGATTCAGTACTAAATCCTCTCTTGAAATTTGTCATAAAGTCAAAGATATGTACAGTAAAGAGGAAAATCCAAACACTCTTAGTGCTTAGAAATATAAGCCAATAACATTTCTCTCTAAATAAAAAATAAACTTTTTTATTTAGAGAGAAACGTTTTCGGCTTATATTTATATTAGCCCTCCTCAACTCTCAAAAGATAAAATACGGGTATTATATCTTTATATAATATTTTATCTTATATAATCTTATAAAAATTTTTTAAAAGATCGTTCCTGAACTGCTTTGTAGTGCTTATAGTTATACGTTTCTAAGTTAGAATCCTTTAAAAGCAGTTTTGTTAGTATTTGTTATTTGTCACTCTTAGTGCTTGGTTTTTTCTCTTTTCTCTGATTAGTAGCAGAATGTCTATGGCTTTAGTACAGTAAATATGATATGAAAATATATATAAATACAATAATTGAAGATAATAAATATGAAAATCATAAGAAACAATTAATTATTTATATCATGTGAATTGGTAATAAATATCCAAATTATGAAAATTTTTTTTACCAAAATAATTTGAGGAATTGATATGCAAGAAAAAATTATTAATAAATGAATTAGAGATTATAAATTATTGTAAAAATACAATAATTGATTTAAACAAATTACAGTAGATAATCAATTGATGATGAAATAGTTTCTTCATAAAGGCAAAATTATCTTTGTAAATTGAAAAATTGTATGCATATATTCAGTTCATTCAATCAAAAATTTGTAAACTAAAATAAACAGAGAGTTTGTAAATTGAAGGATATATAATTATGATGAAAATCATTATAAACTATTAAGAATTAAAAATAACTGTCTGGATAAATTATAAATAATAAGCATAGCATTGAGATATGTAAAAAAATATAAAAACTATAAAATTGCAGAAAGTACTTTCAATTTTTTATTAGCCCTCTTAAATCTTATACCAGGTATGCAGCCTGGATAAGGGTTAGTAAAAAACTGAAAATGCTTTCTGCAATTTTATAGTTTTTACATCTTTTTACCTGTCTCAATGCTATGGTTATTATTTAAGAAAATCATTATATTATAAACAATGATTTTCAACATTATAATTAATACAAAAATTATTTAATTTTATATTTTAATTTATTTTTTTAAGCTATGAATAATTATTTGATTTAAGGAATAAACAAATCTTGTAACTGTACTAATCAAAACTTTGATTAGTACAGTTAAAAGATTTGTTTGCTATTAATATTGATTAATGTAATTACAAGATTATAATTATTAGAGGAACGAGATTAGCTTATTATTATTTATTTTTTCCTATTAGTTTTGATTAGAAAATAAAACTTTGTTAAAAATAAATCATTTTATTTGATTCTACTCAGTTTGACAAAATTATTTTATGAATCTAACAAGAACTTTTATATGTTCAGTATGTCCCTGACTTGCTCAGATTATACATATATAAAAATTCCATATAAATCAAAAACTGCATAAGTTCAACAATTTTAAAATTCAATATACACAAATAGAGGAATTAGCAAACAGAATAGTCAAACAAAATTTATGAGCCTTCTTTAATAATAGATTAAAAAATTAAAAGCCATAACTGATATTTTTGCAAAAATGTAAATTATTTATTGAATTTTCATTAGCGTTTTATGGAAATTTAACAAAAAGACTTATGCATCCATGTATCTCAACTGCATAAATTTAAAACCTATAAGTTAAGAATCTACTGTATTAACAAATATGGAATAACATATGAAATTATTTGTAAATTAAAAAGCTTGTCAAATTTCAAATTTTAAATGAAAATTATTGAAAGAATGAGTAAAATATCAAATAGATCTCTAACCTAGAAAAATTAAATGGATATTTTCAGACTAAAATAAGAAAGATATGGTAATTTAGTCTTTATAATTTAGATTTTAATAAAAATTCAATAGGTAACAAAAAAAGTGGTGCCAAACTAATGGCACCACTTTATTTTACTATTGAATTTTTATCATCATTAGTTAATATAAATTTTAATTAATGATTCAGTAAATTTCTATAATTATTTAAATTATAGGAAACTTACATATTAGAAACATTTGTAAATTTTATGTTTAGATATTGGTAATATATACAGGTTTTCCTCAAGTTAATCACAACTTAATAAATAAACCTTGTGATTGATCACTATTAATTATCATAATTATAAGTTGAAGATGACTTGTATATATATTGTCAATATATAAAAGCACACATTAGAAACACCAAAATAGTCAAACCCCAATAAGACACCACCATCCGTTTGGGGACAATTTTGGCAGCTAATCAGGCAACACCAAAATAGTCAAACCCCGATAAGACACCACCATCCGTTTGGGGACAATTTTGGCAGCTAATCCGGGTTTTTAGCGAAAACACGTGGTATAGAAATGAAAATGAACTCCAAATTTATTAAATTTAATAAAATACAGTACATTTATAATTAGCATCTAAACTTAACATTTATAAAAAACCTGTATACTTTACAGTATAGTATACATACAATATATATACAGTATTATATAGAAAACATGTCTATCTGCTGTTGTGATCCTCTATTTTGAGTTCTCTGTAAAGCACAATGTACACAGCTTACTATACAATATCCTTATTTGCTCAGTATGTAATAAACAATGGAAACAATCTGGTCCTTACGATTTGAAATTTTGTAAAACCTAGGCCTACCTAGGTATGAACCAGGCTTAAAGACACACATGATTAACTCCATCTCTCCTACCTACTGGTTCAAATGAATCCAGAGAACTTTTAATACTATATATATATATAGTGCTGATGAACTTCAAGGATGTACTATAAATTACTCAAGGACATTTTACACTTTACATGCCCCTGGCAGATTAATGAGTTCAGACGTTGCTGACAGCGGATGGAGTCTTATCGGGGTTTGCCTATTCCATTAATATAGGGAAGATTCATTCCATCAAATTTCTTGGTGGTCAGTAAGGTTAGCATCCTATCAGGGTTTGATTGTATATTAAGTCAAATCCTGATAGGTATTTTACTAAATTAAGACAAAAAAATTAGGACTTTCTAGAGTTAAGAACAATTTATTTACAGTAACAAACATTTTTGGCTATTCCCTATCTTCAAGTTACTGGAATTGGAACAATATAAATTTAAATATCGGAACAATATTAGCTACTGTAGTAACTAAAAAAATTGTCTTAATTTACTAAAATGTATATTAAGTTACTATTATGTGAATAATTATAGAATTTTATTTTATAAATTAAAAAATATATAGTAACTCATGATAATTTGATAACAGTACTTTGGCATTTCTTTGGTGTTTACTATATTCAATGTTTCATATGCATACAAATCTATATGCAGTGGTCTAACATATCAGCATTGTCCATTTTGTATTGGATTCCTCTGTCATTTTTTGTTTTAAATTTAATATGATATTTTATTCTTTAATGAATAAATGGTAATGGATGATTAATATAATACATATATATGATATTTATGATTTATGATTGTGGGTAATTCAAATTGAACTTCATCATGAGTCAAGAACAATCTGTACTGTGTTTTATTTATGCCAAAAAATACTCTGGTAAATTAAAATTTACAATATATCAATACAGTGGTACCTCGGATCACGAACAAATCGATTTACGAACACCATTTGCGAACAAATTTTGCTTCGCTTTACGAACGATTGATTCACGAACACATACGCACACAGTGCATGAAGCACATGTGACTCGCGCTCACGGTCTACGAACACTATTTGCGAACAAATTTTGCTTCGCTTTACGAACGATGCTTCGTTCACGAACACGCGCGATTGAGTGCATGGAACACACGTGACCCGCGGCGCACAAAACCCTGCGCATAGCCTCGCTCCAGCAGTGTGACTCGCGGAGCATAAAACCCTGCGCACAGCCTCGCCCCCAGCAGCAATCCAGTTCGCCCAGCTCATATGGGTACCAGTACTTTGGCATTTCTTTTGTGTTTACTATATTCAATGTTTCATATGCATACAAATCTATATGCAGTGGTCTAACATATTAAAGCATTCAAATTTTTAATTACATTTAATTAATACTGTTAAGAATTTTTATTAATGAAATTTCTTTAGAAAACATAATTAATGAAAATTTGCATAACACTTCATTTTTGTCGCTAATTTTTTAAAATATGAAATATAATAATTTTTAAAATATTCAATTTCTTTATTCATAACTTATTTTATTCACAAGGATTGCTGCCAGTGGCATAGCTAGGGAGAGCAGAGGGGGATGGTTTGTCCCGGGCAGCATTTTTGGCATTAAAAAATTTTTAAACACTTTTTTAATAATAAGAAGAATAAAATGAGCAACTATTCCAAAAGTTAACAATTACAAAAATTATATGACTGTCATTGAAAAATGTCCAAGGTGTCCTAATCCGATCAAACAAAATACTGTTATTAGTTGTTGTTATAGCCACGGAGTAATGGAATGATTATAACATTTGTAATTTTGTATTTTAATTTATAAATAATAGAAATAAAATTATCTTAAACTTAATTTACAAATTGTGTCTAAGTAGGTTTGATGTGTGTTATATATTTCCCAAAGGAAAGACAACAATTGACAGGCTGCCTTGGCAGCTCAAACTGTACCTCTGCTGCTATAAAAATATAACAAATATTTTGTTGGATGGCTAAGATTTCTTCCAAAAAATTTTTTTCTCCAAACTTGTAAAATGCAGCCCAACACAATTTTTTTTCCAATATGGTCCACAAAACCTTAGAGATTTATCCCCTTTTTTAAGAGATTTTATTTTTTAAGGGTAAAACTTCCTTATTGAATTTCATAAAAATCTAATTAGTTTAAAAAATTATTAGTGCAAAGTAACACAGACAATATGGTGATTTTTATCAGTCTCACTTTTATTCAGAAAGTAGGTAGAAATGATTTCAAATAATTTTTTAAAACAAAATTGTTATTTTTAATTACATTTAATTAATACTGTTAAGAATTTTTATTAATGAAATTTCTTTAGAAGTTATTTGGGTATTTTGATTTTATATAATGTACTTGGCAAACAATTTTTATATATTGAACATTTGTAACCATATAACATATATATTTTAAACTGATTTTTAAACACTGCTCTCATTAAATTTTTAAAATCTAGTGTACTAATCATAACATTTTTTAAAATAGTTCCTTGCGCTCTCTCATTGAAAAGCCTCCAATTGGTGGGAAAGAATTACTTCCTTTAATAGGAGCCCAGTTAACAGGATTCCGATTGCATGCAGGTCCAGTAAGTAAATTTAAATTTTTGTATCATAAATTAAACATCTTTTGATATCAAACTATCTTAATTAGCATATGAAAATGTCTATTGGCATAAGAACTTCTTCTTAAACAAAGAAAATGTTCTAAATAAAATTATGTAAATATATAATAATTTGTTTATCCTCATTAGTGTCACATACAACTTTACACTGAAATAGCTAGGCAAAGAAAATGTTCTAAATAAAATTATGTAAATATATAATCTATATAATAATTTGTTTATCCTCATTAGTGTCACATACAACTTTACACTGAAATAGCTAAAAGACTATGCGATGAAATTTTATAAATCCTTCTGATTTGAGTTTCTATGAGATGAAATTAGAGTTTTTTACTATTAAATATATTTTTATAATAACCGTTATAAAAAATTTCAAAAATTCAGATATGGCGTAATTTTATAACTTATTCCATAGATGGTGCGATATGTCCGCCTGAGATGTTGGCTTTCTGGTAGATTAAATTAAGTCTTATCTTTCAGACGGTAATTATACTTTAATTAATAGTTAAGAAGGATATGTTTTAATTAACATAATACAAAAGTCAATAAATTTTACAAACATCTTCCATTTTAATGTATCTGTATTTTTTTTATTTGCGATATTTGTGAAGTGACGCTGTTTCTAGCGTGTGAAAATAAAACTATATATTAGCTTTCTAACCTGCTATTTACCACTAAATAGTTTTATCAAATGATTTAGGGAAATTCAGTTGAGATGAGTGAGAGGTTGATCGTCAATCAGTCCGATTAAAGACGTCTCCTCATTCATTCGCCTTGGTTGACAAGCTCATGGTCAAGATGTTTGTCAATCTATAGTCACGTGACAAAATTAGGCAGTTGTATTGGTGAAAACATTTGTGATGGATGCTATAGCCAATGATTATTTGTATGAATAATAAATAAGCACGTGTAGATTGATCATCGGTTAGACTAGAAACAACAAAAGAGTAATAGAAATGAAAAATACAAAAAATAACTTGCGTGCAAGATGATTTCGATCCGCGCTATGGAATAATTTTAACTTTACAAAGTCCGGTAAAAGTAGTACCAAACGAAAGAGATCAATCTATAAGTCAATGATCATAAAAAGAAACAGGAATTAGATCGGTGATATATCCGAGATAGATTGCTATATTAATGATTATCTAATAGATTTAACAATTCATTGTACCGACACGTATTTAAATGCGCAGTCATCGGTTCCGTTGTGTTAAAGATTCATATAAAAAGGTGTGTGTGTGTGTGTGTGTGTGTGTATTTCCAAATAGGAACCGACTTCATCTCCAATTCTTTTATGAACTTTGACCTATAGGTTGTCCCTTTCATTTGGTACTAATTTTGTGGGCATTGCAATTATACCTGTAGTGACGTATGGCTTATATCTGCCATGTTATCACATCATACGTTCGCACGAGAAAACTGAATTTTCTATTTTAAACTGTACGGTCATTTGGCGGTGGATAGAATGTCTAATGACGTCAAGAAATATTAAGCGTGCCTCAAGATACACTTTCAAACGAGCAGAGAAAAGCAGGGCTGATCAGAGGAGAGGGATGATACGGTAAAATTTCCTCAGCCTATGATTCACAGCGGCCTGGACATCATCTCACAATTTGTTTGTTTTTTGCACGCTAATTAACCGTAGGACTGAAAATTCTGAAACGGAATAATAAATTGCCCAACCTTATAAGCTTGATAATTACTTGGAGCCAATGTAAATTTTCCCACGGGCCTGGTGACGTGGCTCAATGCCCCTGGCGTAAAGATATAGTCTCAGTGGAGTATTTAATTAAATTTAATAGAAA
Organism: Olivierus martensii; assembly: GCA_000484575.1. NCBI lineage: Eukaryota > Metazoa > Arthropoda > Arachnida > Scorpiones > Buthidae > Olivierus > Olivierus martensii. Next base: position 58,605 of record AYEL01069829.1, read on the forward strand.
CATCTGAACTTACTCCTAATTAATTGGATAAAAAATGCTGAATAATACTAATGTTGCTAAGAATGTGGTATCACTGTACTTGAATCATCTAATTTTATTTACAATTAATTGTATTGTGTTCTCATCCAATTTTGACAAAATCATCAAAGATGTTTTAAAGATAAATTATTTCTGGCAAAATTCTTATATTTAATAATAATAATAATAATAATTTTTTTATGGAATTAATATATGAAATAAATAGATTTTTGACAAAATTTTAAAAATCATTTTCTTATAAATTTCAAATCTTTATCTTATTGTATTTGATCAATTTCCATCAAAAATTTTTAAATTATATTGGTGTATATTAATGTTAATAAAGCTAACTTTATTGTCAGATCTGTCAGAAGTGCTGACTGAATTGTCAGATCCAAACTGTTGCAATTTCACTTATTAGTAATGAAAAATGGCATTCTATAGAAACATATAAATCAATATAAAATTATTTTTACAATAATTTATATATCTGAGATATAATTTATCATATGAATGCTAACAACCAGTCTGTTCAGTTAAAATAAAATTTTCTGATATAGAATCATTCATAACATTTCAATTTATTATTGTTATTCCTATTATTTTTAATGCTTTTTATTCGGGACTTTAGTTTTCTATAAACATTAGATATTAAATTAATAATTTTTAAATATTTTTCACTTAATTTTTAAACTTTATTAATAATTAATATAAAATTTTCAAAGTTGATCTTAAATTTTCTATTGATGATATCAAATTCTTATAAAATGAACATTTTGCAAATTATTCCAAATATATTACATGTATCCCTCCTGTAACACGGCTTCCTACAACAGTTTTACTTTAACATGATTTGAAAATTGCGAAAACCCTCATATAACACGGTTTTTACTTAACACATTTAAAAAACTACATTTACTCTCCTACAACACAAAACATTTTCATTAATTTTTGTAAATCCATACTATGGACACACAATACACAAATAAAATGAATCATTGGGAAATATGTTGCTAAAATTAGTCATAAATGCAATTTCTCTAGTTTGCATATTGTCCCTCTCATGGCAGTCTATTTTCTATTTCAACTTGAAATTGTGTTAATTGGAGATAATTGAATATTTTGTGTTCCAAACATTCAGTACTTGGATTAAAAAATAAGCTTTTATTCTTCAATAGAGAAATGAGAAAGAGAAGAAAAATTTTTATTCCAAATTTTTTTGGATATATGTTAAGGAACGATTGTTTTCTAGCAGGTTGTAGCGGGTTAAGTATATTGTTTTTTAGGTTGTTACATATATATATTTTTCTTTCTTCATGTTTCATGTTATTAATAAGTTTCTTACATGGAATTAAAGAAAGTTATTTGTTTTTAATTGGTTTTGGAACGTAACTATCTTTTTGAATTGGCTTTAGGTCTCATATAGCACGGTTTCACACAACACTGACTCCAGGTCTAATATAACATGGTTTCACACAACCTGGTGTTATTCGGGAACCTATCCACTGTGTTATAAGAGGGATACCTGTATTATATGAAATAATCCATGCTATTGGTTTATATTCATTTGATTTAATTAGTTAACATTCTAATAAATTTTTATTACTTATTAATTATTTTTGTTCATATTAATAAGATGACCTTCATAATTTTTAGTTAAAATTCAAATTATGTATATTTTAGAAACTTAAAATTTTAAAATATGAAATAATTTATAAATTAACAAAATAATTAAACATTTCTAGCTGAAGAAATAGAAAAATATTTGGATCCTGAATATACAGATGAATTATCATTAACAGATGCAGCAAAATTGGAATTAATTTTATCTGGTATGAAATATCAATCGGAAATTTTCAAATAATAATGCATTGAGATTTTAAATGAATGAAAATTTAATATTTTATTTTTTTAAGAGGAAGATAAAATTCGTCAGACTGTTGATTGTTTACAGAAGGTTAATGATTTAAAAGATATACTTGATAGTCAGCACATTAAAGGTAACATTCAAATTTTTTATTTAAATTTTGAATTTTTCATAATATCTATTTTTAAAAATTATTTTATAAACAGTTTAAAACTTTATTCCCAATAACTGATGATATAAAATTCATAGAACTGAAATTTTTTATAAAATTTGTTTGATATATAACTATTAAGATACTTTTTGAATATCAATGATGATTATTTTTTGCATCATTCTTATATATCTCATAACAGAATATTAATCAAATTAAAACGGAAAAAGAATTATCTACAGAAATAAGTTTTAAATAAAATAATATCAATTTTAATAAGGTTGAGCATTGCTATCTCTCTAATGTTACTACTGATAGTGATTGTTGATAGTAAAGTCTTGATATAAGTTATATTTGATTAATGATTATATAAGGACATCTTTTTCTAAAATCAGTTCCTGCCTTCTGCTTTTGTATCTCTGTAAATTAATTATTCAAAAAAATGATTCATGATTGCAGAAATTAAAAGTCACTTTTATTGACTAACTTATATGACTCTCCTTTGAGGCGATTACTAATTCTAAGGTATGAAAATGGCCTCAAAAGATGATTGAAAATACAGTAGAGCATCGATTATCCAAACTAATTGGGACCAAGGATAGTTCAGATAATCGATCTGATAGAAAAATATGAAAAAAACAATGCAAAAAATACAAAACTCGATGTAAAAAATACGATACAAACTAAATTATAAAAACAATACAGTCAATACACATCATAACAAAGCTTAGATTCTCCCACCCTACACATTGTAGTGTGGAGACCTGTTGTGTATCACAATTGAAAATTACGTTCGGATAAGCGACGTTCCAGTTAATCGACATTCAGATAATCGATGCTCTACTGTATTATAAACCTAATTTACACCAGGCACAAGAATGTATTTTTATCATTGCTTCACTGCTTTTGTGCCATGTGTCTGTGCATATCATGCATTAGTATGCAACAAAGTGAATATCCAAAATCTGTGATATATTACAGACTTTGGCACTTCAAAACTTTTCCACTACTGGCATTCGACATGTGCACTTCATTTTATAGTTACAAATGGCAGAGAATATATTTGACAATATATATATGTTGATCAACAATATTGTTGATCAACATATTTCTATTATAATTATTTATTATAATATACAATGGGAAACTCATTGAAATCATTTAATTTTCTTATTGATGTTTTCAAAAACTTGGGAAGATTAGAAAGCAAAGAATCAAACTAAATAATAGAATTTTAGGTATGATTATTAATATGCATGAATGAACATGATGGTGTCAAAATGGTCATGCCAATAAATATGGTATAAAGATACCATATTTATATCAGAGAAAATCCAGCACTATTAGCAGCAAAGAAAACTATAAATACTTTTTATTAAAGAAAAATATCACAAACATTTTTTGGCAGTTATGCCATCATCAGATAAAATGTTCTATTCGAACACAGTTCGAAACAGAAGGAATAATTCTGTTACTGTGGCAACCGTTTTTTAATACAAAATATTAAAAAGATACACGCTTTTTTAAAAATTTTAGAAACAGATTAGCAAAAATATACATATAAATTTAAAAAATAAGCATTAATATAATTTAATAAATATAAAATTAATATAATA
>AYEL01069830.1:0-33904 GCA_000484575.1 Olivierus martensii
TAATTATTATTATTATTATTATTATTAGGTAAATAAAAACTAAAAGAAAATTATGAAAAATTGCAATCAAATGTGATTGATATAATAAAATAACAAGAATGCTGTTAGATATCTTAACATTTTATATATAATTTATGGATAAAAAATTCTGAATGGAATGCAGAGAGATGAGTCACTAAATCGATCTACTAATATAAAAATTAGTACTGAAAATTTGGAATTTCAATTAAGATTGTGTTTAAAGAACAAATATTTTTCTGAATAATAGGAAATACATTATGTTTATTTAATGAATATAAAAATTTAAAATATTGAAATAGAGAATATTGTAATATTTCAGCAATGCAGAACAATAAAATCTTTTTATAAAAAACTTCTTTAGGACTATGTTTACTGAACAAAAACAGATATTTCATTCCATTTATTAGTTTTATTATTTTTTTATTGCAAATGCAAGGCTAGTATTATTTTTTTTAATTCAAGAATAATTATCCATAGATATTAAAATATTTGTAAAAACTAATTTATATTCAAAGAGAAAAATTTAAGGCATTCAAATATTCAATATTTATTAAAAATTTGCAAAGTTTCATAATGAATTTTATTTAGAACACATATTTTTAAATATATTTAGAAAAATTAATATACCAAATTAAAATAGTCCATAAAAATAGTTTTAATGAGTTTAAGCTGTAATGTTTTTTAGTACTTTTAAAGTCATATTCAGTTTTGAAATTAGGTATTTATAAGATCAATTGTATTATTGTGTTTCTAACTACCAAAAATTTAAGCTTACTTAATAAACTTGATAAGACTACTGAATGTAAAATTTAAATTCATTGTGAAATTTGTTATATAAATTATTTCTAAATTTAAAGCAAATTTTTAATGCCAAACTTGCTGTTTTTGTATGAATTCATATTTTTTATTCCATTAAAAAGTTCTTTATTGATTTTATCTGTTTTTCATTTGAGAAAGGTATTAAGTAATAGCCATTCCAATGCATACCATGGGATATCTATGGCTATTGAAGAATCAGCCAGTAGATGAAGGATATGATTCAGTTAAGTATACTTAGACCAGACTGAAAAAATTGAGATATGGGACCTAGAATTAATCCCAGATCATTCAATGAGAACCAGCACACTTAAGCCATCTGATTGTGAAGTAGAAAGGGGTATAAACCAGTAAAAAATTTTCTCATTTGGATTTTAAACAGGATTAAAAATTAATAACTTTTTTAAATTAGTATAAAAAAATTATGATATTTTTATATATATATCAGGTGTGTAAATATGAAACCAGAATTTTTTAGTAAAAAGTACATGTTCATCGATAATACATTCAAAGATTGATAGACTTTATAGTAAATATACTGTAGGTAATCCCCGAGTTACATAGGTACTATTTTTAAAAAATGAAAGTGATAGTATATCTGAAGATTCTCAATAAATTAGATAGCTTATTATGTATATTAGTACCTATATAAGTAAATAAAAATGCTTCTTATTTTTCAATACCTATTATAAAATTATTTTTATTTTTTCCAATATTTTCAATACCTATTATAAAATCATTTTTATTTTTTCCAATTTTAAAACGTACTGCAGCTTAAATTCGAAGTAATACGATATATTAAAAAGCAAAGGATTAATTGTGTGGAAGAGCAGTTGCTTATCATCTTGTATTATCTGAATTTAGTTGAGTCCTATACCTCCAGTTTTTCTTCAAGCCCAGTCTGTTAACCTAAAAAGAATCCTATTAAGTACAGATCTTGAATGTCCGATTTACATAAGTCAGGAATTGCCTGTATTGCACAAAATAAAACCAACATAAATGAATGATCAAAACTATTGAGTATTCTGAGGAAAATTCAAATGAAAATAAATTGACTCAATAAAATGCTCTATTATGATTGCAATAATCCACAAAATATTTTTTGAAATGTTTTGTTCAATATTAATATAGAAACTCATTATGCTCATTTAGCTAGCTTTAAATTATTTTGTACAAAGTAACAATTTCTTAATTATATTTCTCAATATGAAATTTTCATGTTTTATACTAATTTCTGAAATAGTTTAATAAAATTATCTTGCCAATGATGTATTTTTTCTTTTTTGTTTTCAGCAATATAAAATAATTGAATTAATATACTTATTTATTTAACTATATGAGCTGCTGATATAACTTTATTCATCTTATATCTTATCTAATTTTGAATCCAAATATACAATGCTTATATACATAATTTAAATATAAGATTGTGATGTATAGTATAGAACTGTACAGTTATTTTAACCTATTGAATATGGCAAATAAGTTTGAAATCTATGAATTTTACAAAAATCACATTAACTTGGGCAAAGATACAAATTAATTTATTCTCTAATCATAAATAAAAAAATAAATAAATGAATTCATTAAAGATTATAAAATATCCATAATTCCAACTACCTGCTTAAACTCTACTAAAATCTAAGTAACTCAAGCACTATATAATGCAGTAGAGATGAATTCTATAAACAATATTTCATTGTTTATAGAATTCTTCTCTACTGCATTATAGTGCATTGTTTATAGAATTCTTCTCTACTGCATTATAGTGCTTGAGTTACTTAAATTTTATTCCGAGAGTTGTTTTTATGTTTGAGCGTCATCCTCATCCAACAATGCTTGCAAAACACTGTCTTCAAACTTTTTTGGTGGTCTTCCACATTCTTCGTTTCTTACGTCAAAATCACTACTTTTGAATTTATTAAACCACTCATAGCATTGTGATTTACCAAGAGCATGCTCACTGTGCTCTTCGACAAGCATTCGATGCGATTCTGCAGCAGTTTTCTTCAAATGATAACAAAAAAATCAATGATGTCCGCAAATCATAACTTGCAGGCACAAAAGTTGACATTTTTAACACATAAAAAAACGTGTTATTGTATGAAACTTGTATGGTTTGGATTTGGATGTTGTTGACAGATGTCAAAAGTAAACATTGGTGCCGATGACGCGGTTTGACGAAAGGTACATTGGCAGGTGGCTCCATCTATTGGCAAATTTTGGTTTCATATTTACACACCTGATATAAAATATTAAGTGACTTAAGTTTTTGTCCAATTGACACAAATTTCAATCTTTTTTAGTTATGTAATCTAACAATGAAAAATAAAACGTGAATAAAAAAATAACCTAAGAAATTAAATTATTAATTAAGCATTTTCATTATATAATCCCAAAAATTTCCCAGTCCTGATCTAATTTTTATTATTTTGGCAGTGAAATATCTGTGTCCATGTTGAATCTACTGCCAAATTTTTAGGATCTTAACTTTTATTCTGAGAATGTTCATTTGCTACTTAAGTTTTTATACTATTATTCAATCAGAAGTGCAAAATAATGGAACCATTCTAGAACCCACCATAGATTTCCCACATTTGTTGAATTGATCAATAGATGAATTTGATGGATCAGGTCCCAGATACCTGTGAAAGTCAGGAGGTCTTCACCTCCAGACTTTCACGGATTTATTTTTAGTATTAAAGATTATCTTTTTTTTAGTATGTTATGGTAACTAATGCTAATTATCAATATAATTTCATTCTCATTTGTGTAATTAGATAGTATATTAGTATATTTAAGTAAAATATGGATGGCATTTTTGAATTCAAAACACATTATAATTTTGTTCCTGATTTATGAGAATTCATAAATCAGGAACAAAAAAACTTCTCACAATTAAAAAAATTTAGGAATCATTTCTTGTAATCTTGAGCTATTTTTTGAATAATTATAAATAGAGTGGTGCCTCGCAATTCAACGTCTCGCAATTCGACATTTGAGTTTTGCAGGTTAGCGCATGATCGTGCATGGAATTGTGTGAAGTCATTCGCTATTTCTCAGTTCTTTTTGGGCTACTTTGGTGTTTGCCCGTGTTGTTTGTGTTAATTTTCAATTCTGCATTTTTCAGAAAGTAAAAAATTTGTAATTATTATTATTTTTTTGAGTGAAATGTAAGGATGGGTTCAAAGAGAACTGACCAGAAGAATAATTCCGAAAAGAAGAACACTCGATTGAGCAAAGAGACGAAGAAGAAAATGTAGATAAAGTGCAAAAAGATAGAAACAATTAAAATGTAACTCAAATATGGTATTCCTATGAAAACTGTGACAATGTTTTGTAACAGAGAGAGAAGATTATGGATGCTAGGGTGTTTGCTGGAAGACTTCATTCCAAGATACAGATTCTCAATTCGACATTAGTTCGGCGACGAATTGAGAGGCACCACTGTATTATGTTCTTAGATAAACAAATATAGAATTACAGGAGGATTATTCAATATACACAAAATATTATATAGAGAATAAGCTACAAAACTACTTAAGATCAATTGCTAAACTATGTTCCAATTCTGATAAAGATTTCTTTACATATTCTGATTGCTTATTGCCATTGAATATGGCAATAAACTGTATTCCTTGCTGATAGTGCTTTCTGAATTATCTTATACATGCAAAGCAAGTGGTTTCTTATAAGTATTTTTGACTTCATTCTAACATCCAAGGGCTAATAAATTGTATGTTGTGTATATAAAATAGTTTATTTTGTAATTCAGTGTGTTATACAATAATAAAACACATATAATAAAGTAAATAATATCAACCTCACCCGTTACGGGGGTGGGATGGGGACCGATAACGAATTAATCTATTTTACATAGTCTTATATGAGAAATATCGTCCTGAAATTCAACATTACTTTGGCAATGGATTAGTGTCAAATTGTGAGGCATCAGTGTACTGTTAATCAAGATAATTATTTACATATGTTGCAAAAAGAAGTCTGGCCGAAAGTTGAAAATCAAAATGACATTTACTTTCAACAGGATGGTGCACTGTCCCATAATGTATTTTACATAGACTTATATGGGAAATATCATCCCGCAATTCGAGTTTCTCAATTCGACTTTACTTCGGCAACGGATTAGTGTCGAATTGCGAGGCACCACTGTACTGGCTTCAATACCAAACTGACTATATTCTGAATGCGTTCGGGTATTAGAAACACTAATACCAGGGCTGTCCAACCCGCGGCCCACCATAAAATTATGAACTTCCTCCTTTCTTAAGTTTTACTATTTTCAAATGTTATTTTGCATATATTTTTATGGCCCTCTGCTTAATATATTCTCTCACATCAAAAATTTCAAACATATAACTTGACAATGAATGAGCATGCTTATGCATTTATCATCATTTTTTATATTTTCACACAAGTATAATTTCAACTGTTACAATAGAAATTATCTATCTATTTGCTGATAAGTTTCATCTTATCTAATGCAAAATGAATATAAATATATTCATTCTCATGAATGCATTTTCTTCAGTTTGAATATTTTCCAGCTACCAAACTTATATTTAATTCTATTCATTTATTATTCATAATTTTTAAAATTAAATAATGTATAAAATTATCTATTATAGTATAATGAATTTTATTTTTCATTACTGCATAATAATATAAATGCAAAAAGTATTATTCTCAAGGATATTTTCTCTTATTGAAATTTATTGCCATAGAAATTATGGAAGTATAAGATTCTGGAATGCATTATTGAATTATAATTATGAATATTTAAGCATAAATGAATGATTATATGAAAGACTATGTAAAATAATTTTATTATATTGAAGCAACAATTATGAAATAATAAAATTGAAAGATAGATACAAAAACAGCTTATCATAACCAATAAAAATATGGAATTTAAAAAGTGCTTTTGGGATATGAACCTGTCTTCAGTTCCTTTGCAATTAAATATAACTATTTTATATTAAAACTTAACTATAATATATACAACTTAGAAGATACATAGAGATACATACAGTATCTGTGACCATATAGCATGGACTGCTAGGTGTCCTGACTGTGTCGTCTATTACATGTCACTCATGGCAATATATTTCTCTCCTAATGTCACTTGAAGGAAAGGCCATCCATGTGTAACTAGCTACTTCTAAACTTTGTTAAGTATTTCTGAATCTTTTTTATTAATTACTGACTTGTTTAAATTTTCTGTAAGAAAATCAGGATCTATGGATTGGACTAGAGAGATAATTCTTGCATACCCAAGTGAATTTGGATAAGATGATCTTTTCTTATCATATTTGGCATCCTATATGTATTTAAGATAAGTTTATATCCTGAAAGCACTTCTTACATTCTACATTTTACTGTGCTAAAAGAAGACCAAGTTTTTATATTTACTATAAAACTGAAAATTTTTAAACACTCAAATCAAAATTTTAATAAATCAGAACTGAAATTATTATTAACTTAAAAGGAAAAACTTGTTTCTTCCAGAGTCTAAAAATGTCACCATTTTTCAGCAAAATATGTAAAGTTACTTTGACTAAGAAAGCTGCTTTGTTAGGCAGTTAGTATTATAATCAACATTATTTTTAAAGTTCCTAATAAAACATATACCAATGTTATCAATTACTATTTAAGCTATTTCATAAAATATGTTTTACAAAAAATAGAGGAAGTTCGTATAAAATATAACATTACTATCTTTCTTTCAAAATGATCAGTTCAAGCACTTATGGTAATACTGTCGTAAGTGCTTGAATGGAATTTTTTAAAATAGTATTGATTATAATTCATTTTGAACTCTGAATTCTTCTTGTCCATCTTGGCTAGATCTTCAAAGTTCAATTACTTCTACACAAATTTCTTATTTAAATAGATCTATGATTCTTCTTAGGCATTCAGTCTACTGTCAATAATAGTTATTTTATATAATCAAATCCATTTAAATATAATCTGGATAAGTTCAAATAATTTGTGCATTAAAAATATAGTTTAGATTTAACATGCTATTCAAAGTAGATAAGACTAACTATCACTTTTCATATGTAACTTTATACGTTGAAACTTTGATAAATATAAAGTTCATTCCTAAATTAAATAATGCAACTGAAAAAATAAAAATATCAAGATTTTATTGCATTTTAAGCAGTAAATTCATTTGTATTTAATCGAATATTTTCATTTCAAATGAAAATATTTGAAATTTATAAAGTTAGGATCAATTTTTAGAATCACTATTAAGTGATGATGAATATATATCATATAATGCATATATTTTAATTTTAATACAATAAGATTTATCTCAGGTGTAACATAAAAAAAATCAATTTAAATAAATATACTCTCTCTCTCTCTCTCTCTCTATAAAAATCCTTGAGCAGTTTTAAATATTTAATAACTGAGAGAAAAACATTATATAAAATGCATCAAAAAAGCAATTTATTGCAATTTTTTTATGAGCTAAAAAATTATTTATTTATTCAGATAATTCATCCTAATTAGTTAAATGAAATGGGTTTGACAGAGGACATTCTTCTGTTTATTCTGTTCTTCCTTAAACTTAACAATCCTAAAATTAAGCATATAAAGATTAGAATAAATTATCTTTCTGATGCATTTTACAGAATCTTTTTATTTCACTTAGAACCTAAATTAGGAGTGAATAAAAAGATTCTGTATAAGGACTTTATAGACACACTATAATTCAATAGTATAAAATAGAAATATTCAGGGTGTTCAATTTGATTGCACATCATGGGAAATTTAATGCAATTTTAGATTATGCCAATTTCCTATCCTTAGATGCATTAATGTAAATAAAATGATTGTACATGAAGGTTTCTGAAGTGACAAAACAGATGACATTGTTTATAAGTCTGTTGTCTGAACAAATTATGAAAAAACAGCAATAAAATATGAGTTGACTGAGTAATCATGTGCTAAACTTCTACCTAAGAGACTAAGTTTAATTCTAAGTTCAAGATTTTTCAGGAGAGATCAATGCTCAAACTTTTGAAACCAATCCTTCAGAAGTGTATGAGAAAATGTTTGTATATATAATTAAAAAATAATTAAAGTTTGAAAATTGTAAACCATTGTGTATATACCGGTATATACACGGTGAAGAAAAACTTTATCATAAAAAGTTTTATATGCTGATAATAGGCATTGAAACAAGTCAAAAATGTCAAATGAACCTATGGTCTAAATGGCACTGTTTTAAAGTTGCTCAGCTAGTGATGGTATCTTTAAATAAACATATCATAGAAATCTTGATATAAAAAGAATGTTAAATCAATTGTGTGCACCTTCAATCTTTTGTTTTTGATTAAGCTACTTCTTTCTATAATTGTATTGTGATATCTTTGTGCCACTTTGTATTTACTTTCATTTTAATGAAAGTAAATACATTTTAACTACAATCAAATCAAAACAGTTTGAATTTTCAAATTTATTTATTCAAATTAAAATAATCACATTTTAACTACAATCAAATCAAAACAGTTTGAATTTTCAAATTTATTTATTCAAATTATGAAAATAATTTGAATAAATAAATTATGAATATAATATATAATTATGAATTTTACATACATACAACAGTTTAATGAGCATTTGTAGTAATATATAAAAATCATAATCTTTCAAAAAAATTATTTTTTAATTCATCAATTAATTTCAAATTTGTTTTGAAAATTTTAAAACTTTTCTCTATAAAATATTGGTATTATCTATGGCTGTCATTCCTTTATAAAATTTTGATTTAGGAAAGTATTTTTTCACTGCTAATAACATTTAAATAAAACTACCACCATTCTAATAACAAATTTAATCTATAAAAGTTTAATTTTTAAAAACTAGTGCAGAAGTGTATGAGAAAATGTTTGTATATATAATTAAAAAATAATTAAAGTTTGAAACTTGTAAACCATTGTGTATATACCGGTATATACACGGTGAAGAAAAACTTCATCGTAAAAAGTTTTGTATGCTGATAATAAGCATTGAAACAAGTCAAAAATGTCAAATGAACCTATGGTCTAAATGGCACTGTTTTAAAGTTAGCCAATCACTGTTAAATGTGCAAAAAGCTAGCCAATCACACTCGAGCACACAAAGTACTGTTGCCACGCATTGTGTTGTTCTCAATTTGGATTGGCTAGCTCTTTGCATGTTTGATGGTGATTGGCTAGCTTTAAAGGTTCCTAACTCGAAAACAATGCCATTTAGACCATATGTTTGTTCATTTGACATTTTCAACATATTTTGATCTTCCTATCAATATACAAAACTTAATGATGATGTTTTTCTTCATCCTGTATATATACATAATCGTTTTCAATTTTCAAACTTAATTATAATTTGAATTATTTTATTATTATAGTTTAAATGTTCATTAAAAATAAATCACTATATAGTGATTATTATATTTATTTAGGTTAAACTTCCACCAAAAGAAATAATTACTGTTAACCTACAATTATCTGATAAAGAGAGAGAAGTATATGATAGACTTTTTAAAATTTGTCAGTAAGTTTAGATCTTATTATATATGATAATGGATCTTTGTTTAACATCAGAAAATTTTGATAAAAATCATTTTGATATTTTTAATTGTTTTATTTTTTCTTAAAAGTTATTTTTATCTTATAAAAATATGATATCAAATCAATTATTTATAAATGGGTCTATATTTATAATATCCAAAAATTTTTATAAATTTAAAATCAAAATTTAAAAACATATTAACAAAAAATGGATGAACTAAAATCTTAACATCTTTCCTTAAAATATGCATTATTGGTTAAATATGCTATTTATAATTTTTATAACATGCATTTATCCAAAAATGTATGTTATATTTATAACATACATTAAACAATAATTTTAATCATTAAAATCTAAATAAATAAAATATTTCATGAAAATATACTTTTTGAACAAATTTAAATGCTTATCCAAAATCTGTTTATTACCTTTTCAAATAGATAGTAATCAAATTCAATGAATATTATGGTCAAAAGAGATTTGTCTTCATGTATTTTGACAGTTTTAATAGGTTTCAGATCAAAAAAATTTGTCATATTTATTTCTGCAACTAGTGTGTTTTTTAATAAATTTATAAAGGTAAGAGTCCAGAATACTGATGATACAACAGGAGTCATAACAGTTGAAAGATGACAATAAGATGAATAACTTTCTGAAAGAACCATACTTCTATTTGATGCAAGGTACAAGAAAATGGATGACAAAATTAATTTGCTGCATGAAGTACCTAAACAAGTGTGTGCCGTCATCTTGAAAAGTTGTCTTGAAAGCTGAGATAGTTTTTGGAATGAATCTTTAACACAACAGAAATGCAGATTTGAACTTTAATTATCAGTCAGTGGAGGGCAAATCTTTAATTACATTACATGTATCTTGAAAACTGCAGCAGATAGAAGTATGATTTAATAAGGCCTGAGATGTATTAGAGAATGTAAGATATTATATTCACATTTTTCCTTTTGCAAACAATGATTGTAATTTATGTATCCCCATAATACAATGCATCCAGCAATCACTTGAAACAGCCACAACCTTAAAAATGATGGCAAAACCAATTCAGGCAGTAGATATAGGTAAGTACTTTTATTTCATTGTTCATATTTTTGCCCCATGCACCACATGGGGCTGTCTTTCACTTACTTAGGTTCTTAACCCAACTGCTATGTTTAAATCTTTAAAATTAAAGTCCAAGCACTAACAGCAGTATAAAATTATAACTCAAACTTTTTTATTGACTATTAAAAACATTTTCGGTTGTTTTTAATTCGACCCTCTTCAGTTAATTCTTTATACATACACCAAATACAAGAAAAAGTTTTTGAACAAAAATAATAATAAAACAATAACTGAAACTATTTTAAAAAACAAAGTTTCGTTTTTTGTGTTACCATGGAGACCTAAATATGATGCACAATTATATTAATAAATATAACTGCACATCGTAATTTAGGTCTCCATGGTAATGCGAAAAATGAAACTTTGTTTTTTAAAATATTTTCAGTTATTGTTCTGTTATTATTTTTGTTCAAAAACTTTTTCTTGTATTCGGTGTATGTATAAAGAATTAACTGAAGAGGGTCGAATTAAAAACGACCAAAAACGTTTTTAATAGACAATAAAAAAGTTTGAGTTATAATTTTATACTGCTGTTAGTGCTGGGACTTTAATTCATTTTAAAGTTTTTCACTTAGAAAATTTATTCTGCTTACGACATTTTTCAATACTGGTCATTCAATGAATTAAAGTTTTTCACTTAGAAAATTTATTCTGCTTACGACATTTTTCAATACTGGTCATTGGCATTTCCTATTGGTCTTTATTATTCTAAACTTGCACCTTTATAAATCATATGTATAGGTTGCATAAAAAGCCATATTTCATTCCCTAGATCAAATTCTTATGAAATTTTTGAAAAAAATCAGTCAAAATGAATTGAGAATTTTTTATAATGAAGATAAGCATTTGATCTTATCTATACAGAATTTTAATATATTTTTTAGATTTTTGTCTATTCAAATATATGATAACTAAATACTTAGCTTAATATTTTACAGAATTCATTATGTAATGATGAGGTCAAGCAAACGTTTTTCTATTAGTAATTTTGAATTTTGCTTATTCCTATCATTATCAATAATAGGTTCTGGGATTTAATTCAATTTGATATATGCTTCTGAGATTAATTTTGCATATTCCTTTTATACTAATTGTTATATTCTGAATTTTTCTACATTAAGCTAAGATGCATTTGCATTGTGTATAATTTTTTGTGACAAAGACGATCAATAATGTTCTAATAATTGTTGGTGTATTATTATTATTGATGTGTTGATTCATTTAAATTTATGTAGAATATTGTTTCATTTATAAATAAAGCATTTTATTATTTTTTTATATATTCTTTATATTGATATAAATCTTTTGAATAAGTGCTGAATTTTTGTTTTTGTATATCAATATACAAATGTCTGTCACATGCATATTATGTTGTGTTTTTATACATATTAAAAACTTAATATGATTCAACAATTTTTTTTGTTGTGTTACAAAGCTTATACGAGGGCAATCCAGAAAGTAAGTTCCATTTTCCATTTTCGCTGCGGAATAGCTGCATTCGTTAGTTCAAGCATGCGCGTTCTGTCTGCTGAGTCATAGGCAAGCGTGGAAAGCCATTTTCTGATCTCTGACTTATGCGGCGCCTGATTGGTGAGAGTTTAAAATGTTTAAAACAATTGAGCATCCCGCCACATGCAAGATACGGTCAGTCATCCTATTTCTCAATGCAAGGAACACCAAAGCTTGTGAAATTCACAGACAAATTTGTGAAGTTTACGGACCCAATGCGATGAGCGATTCCATGGTCAGAAGGTGGGTGCAGCACTTCAATGAAGGACGTGAAAATGTTCATGATAATGAACGAAGTGGGCAGCCATCTCTGATTGATGAAGATTTGATTGCAGCAGTTAATGCGAAGATTATGGAGAACCGACGTTTCACCATAACGACACTTTCCCTGCAAATTCCTCAGATTTCCAGGTCACTTCTGCACGAAGTTGTGTCTGAAAAACTGAAATTCCGGAAACTGTGTGCTCGGTGGGTTCCTCACAATCTGACAGAGCAGCAGAGATTGAAACGTCAGGCCAGTGCTCTAGACTTTCTGACACGATACAACGAAGAGGGTGATGCCTTCTTAAGCCGGATCGTCACTGGTGATGAGACCTGGGTGTGTCACGTAACCCCGGAATCGAAACTGCAATCGATGGAATGGAGGCACACGTCATCGCCAACAAAGACGAAAGCCAAGCCACTAATCACGTGTCGCAAATTGATGTGTACAGTGTTTTGGGATCGACACGGCGTTTTGCTGGTAGATTTCATGGCATGCAGCAAACAGTCAACGTGGCATGTTATTGCGAGACGCTTAGAAAACTACATCGCGCAATACAGAACAAGGGTTGTGTCATGCTTCGGGACGGAATTTTGCTCATTCATGACAATGCACGACCACACACTGCGCATGAATGCAGCAAACAGTCAACGCGGCATGTTATTGCGAGACGCTTAGAAAACTGCATCGCGCAATACAGAACAAGCATTGTGGCATGCTTCGGGACGGAATTTTGCTCATTCATGACAATGCACGACCACACACTGCACATGACACACAACAATGCCTTATGGAGTTGCGATGGAAAGTGTTTGATCACCCTCTGTACAGCCCGGATCTCACACCAAGTGACTTTCATGTTTTCAAGCACTTGAAGTCCTTTCTTGTCACCCTCTCTACAGCCCGGATCTCACACCAAGTGACTTTCATGTTTTCAAGCACTTGAAGTCCTTTCTTGGTGGCAAGCAGTTCCAGGACGACGACGAGGTCAGATCCATTGTTACCAATGGTTGCAATCACAGGCGGCATCGTTCTTTGACAAGGGCATCCAAACACTCATGTCCCGCTACAATAAATACCTAAACAATGGTGGTACCTATGTCGAAAAATAGTCTGACCATTGTAGTTCATTATTTAATAAAGGTTTGTTCCAAATGATTGTTTCCTTTTTTTGTTTTGCTAAACGGAACTTACTTTCTGGATTACCCACGTATTAGATTAATTTTCTGATCTTATTGTATTTTATCAATATATCTTTGAAGATAGTTGCTGATTTTCATATTTATTAAAAGATGTTATCCTGCTTTTTTTAATCCAATATATTGAATTGCTGTCATTGCTATGGTTTGCATATTATTGAATATATTACTTGCATTTGTATTCATTCATTCATTCATTTATAGTTTTTCATATTATTTTTTAGATCAACTATGACCACTTATCTTCAGGAAGAAAAATTAAAAAAGAACAATTCTGACGTTCTATCTGAAAAATCAAGTAAAGTTTTTTAAATAGGATTATATGCATTTACATTTTTTGTAACTAAGAAAAGATTTATTTAATGTTGAAAATTCAGAACAAAATAGAACAGATAATAGTAAAATCGAAGTTAACAGATCATTCATGCTTGTGATGTTATTAAGACTTCAACAATGCTGCTGTCATTTAAGTCTTTTACAAAAGGTAAAGTACATAGTATTTAGAATTTATATTATTATTTATGAAAATATTTTTCAGTTTCTAGTAAATATAGTAAATAAAAATTGCATTGACATATAGTTTCACTTACAGGACATATGAAAATTTTGTTATAATTTTATTTACCTTAAAGTTTTAAAGCTTATCTTTCATTTATTCTAGGGTATTAATAACTTGTTCTGTTTCTAATTCTAAAATAAATGACAATTGATATATATAATGTTAAAATATTCTTATAAGACTCGTTAACTGTAGGACAAATAATATATAATTCTGTTAATAAATTAGTGTACAGTTATGAAATACTACAGACAGACAAGTTATTTATATGATTCTAAACTAGCCAAACTTCCCTCAGTGGTTTATTTTTGAATTAACTGCCAAATTAATAATCATTTTAAATTTACGCTACGGTGCCACCATCTGTCGGATGATAACCGCTGGGGGAAGTTTGGCTAGTTTAGAATCATTTGAATCACGTAAATCCCCTAGTAAATTGAAGATTATGATAAGTTATTTATATTTTATTTGAATAACATTTTTTTGTTTTTGATATTGTATTAAAACATTGGTGTTTGATTATAATTTGTAAATTTTAATTTTTTTATTATTATTTAAAAGGCTGCCAAGAATGAACTGTTTTATGATGACAATGAAAAAGAGAAGGAAATGTTTCAGCAAATGGAAGCATTGAGTTTAAATGAAGAAATAAAATCAACAGTTTCTAATGATTCTGCTTTAAATAATATGTTTAAAAGAATAAATGAAAAGTTTCTTTTCAATAACTCAGAAAGTAAAAATCAAAATTTAGAAAATTTTAAAGCAGATGCACCAAGTACTAAGGTAATGATTATTAAAAAAGCTTTCCTTAAGAAAATATTTTATCTTTTGCCAGATAAATTATTTCTAATTTATATCTCTTATTTATGATAGATATTGAACATATTAAAAGAATTAAATAATATAAAAATGCAGTCTAAAGATGGAATAATGGAAAAATGGTATTTTGTATTGTTAACTAAATAACTTTTTGAAATTAGAATATCATTTGAATTTAATTTTAATATTCTTTGTTTTTTAAAGTGTTTTTGTTTCACAATGGGTTTCTATGTTGGAAATTGTGGCAGAACATATCAACAAAGCAGGTTTTCGTTATAGCATAATCAAAGGTGATGTAAATGTAGAAACCAGGATGAAAATTGTAGATGATTTCAACAATAATCCCCAAGGAACAGAAGTAAGTATGTTAGCAAACACAAATAGTCCTTGATTTATGATAAGGTTTGGTTCAAATCCCACTGTCATAGGTCGGAGCAGTCAAAAATCAAAAATGTCCAAAATTTATGGATTGCCATTACCAATATTTATTATTACCATTTATCATATTAAATTTAACAAACACAAAATTACAAGAACCAGACATCGAAAGGATGCTCTTGGTATGTCAGATCATTCTCATGAACTCAAACCTATGTAAGTGCAATTTACATGGGTTTGAGAAATCACACAATTTAGTGATTTCATCATCTTAAGGGTGTCATAAATCAAGGACCATTTGTATTATATTAAGAAAAAGTTTATAGTAATCCCTCACTTATTTGAGCTTAATTCATTCTTCAAAATTTTTTTGATTTTTTTATTTATAAAATAAGTTAAAATCATGCATTTGTAAAAAATTAAAATCCTATTACTTTTTATTTTATAATCTACAATTATTTAATGTTCAAAGTTTATCTCTAATTTCATCTTAATACAATATGATGCAAAACACTATCTAAATATGAAAAAAATGATATTTGTAAATTATTTGAGCATTATGTTTAAAATTATTTACAGTTATATTAACAATAGGCAGTATCCCAGATTTATTATTTATTTCATTTGAAAATGGGAGAAATAATTAAATTTATAATTTTTCAAAAAAATATAAAGATTTAATTTAAAAAGCAAATTTTGTCAATCTTTCTTAAATGTTTCCATAAAATATGTTTATGGTGCATATTCTGATATGCTTAAGATGCGTTTTATTAAAAAATTTAAAGCAGTTGCTTGTATAACAAGTGATAGCTGTACTAAATAATTCCATATTAGGAAAAAGTATATTTAAAACAAAAAAATACTTAAGCAAAAATTTAAAGCAGTTGCTTGTATAACAAGGGATAGCTGTACTAAATAATTCCATATTAGGAAAAAGTATATTTAAAACAAAAAAATACTAAAATAGCAGAACAAAAGCTGTTTTAAACTTAAAACTACTATAATTATTATTTAAACAATAATAATGTTTTCAGCTCCAATCTATGATTTCATCAGTTACGTGCATACAAAAAATATATATAAAGAACAAGAGAATATTGAATAGTTTACAATTTTAAAATTTAAAAGCAAAGTTTGCATGCATTCTTATAATTCAAATATGACTATTTAAAAATCATATAAAATAATAAATTATGAATGAAGATTATTATTGAACATTCCTAACAATAAATAAAAAGGATTTATATAATGATAATGTTATTACATAATTTAAATAATACTTAAAAACAATAAAAAACAATATTAATTTTTAATGGGAGGAACATGTTATTAAATATAATACACAATGACAAAGATATGGTGAATATTCATAAAAAATCAGATGTACAGTCTATGACAGAAAGGTTTTGACATCTACCGTAGGGGCTGTATTAGAGGAAGTCAAATTATTTCCACAAGAGGTCATTTGCTTTGTTTTCAAAACTATTTCAGTTTTTCATTTTGCATAGCTGCATAAGAGCATTAAATAATGATGGAGGAAGAAAAAAATTAAAAAAAGCATAGTAAAAAATTGCAATATTTAAATATTGCAATTTTTTATTTATTTAACATAACAATTATTGGAATAATATTTTTTTTCTAACTGTAGTGAAGAATGACCAAAAATATTTTGCACAAGGGCAACATAATGTCTGGGAGCATTATTTGTTTTGATTTGTTATAAGAAACATAACTATATTCAATATTTTATAATATTTAAATTAATAGTATTTGTAAGCTAATAAATTGTTCAAGTTGATAATTTATTTTAACCTCTTTCTTCTCCTAGCAATTTTCAATTATAAAAATCATTTATTTAATCAAATTTTTAAAAATTTTAATATTAAATTCTGTAGCAAAGATTAGTTTTCTTGAAGAACAATATATAATAATCATTTATTTTTTTCATAATTATTTATGTTAAATCATGAACATAATATTCTCAATTCTGTTTCTGTCAGAAATAACTATGCAATTATCATTACACTACTAAAATATTGTGATTAAAATTATCATTAAAATTCTTGAAAATATTTGAATTTGTCAACAGGATTGATTGGATAAAACAGTAAAATGAAAAATTTTGAACCTGTTCTCTCTTTAAATTGATCATTTCAAATTCTATTTCTATGGTTTAATTATTGTTTAAAAGAGGAGGATATAAAATCTTTATTTCAATAATAATAGACTATTTTATCCATTATGATATCTATTTATTTTTAAACAGATATAGATAATAGAATATAACAAATTCATCTGATCTTTTGTTTGTAAAAGATAGTATTTAGAATAGAACAGATAATAAATAGTAAAAATAAAATAAAATAAAACATAAGATTAAAAAAAAATTAATTTCAAATTTTTCAGCAGTTAGTTTCAAATTAGCAGAAATTTGAGCATTTGCTAATGTAAATAACATTTTGTCAAATTTACATTATATTTTTCAATCAGCATAAAATTTATTCTATTTTTCCTATATTTTTACAATAATGGTTTTCAATCTTCAGAATCACTGCAAATTTATCTAATTTATCTTTGGTTTGGTTTAATATTAATTTATTTGAAAAAAGCAAATTTTTAAATTTATTTCTATGGTTTAATTATTGTTTAAAAGAGGAGGATATAAAATCTTTATTTCAATAACCAAAAATCATTTAATTCATCTTTAAATTATAAATTTAATTAAACCTTTTAATAATTATTATATGATATACTTATTTTTATAATTCAAAAATCAATAATATATTTGTTTAATTTTGATTCAAACGTAATTAAATTATTTAATTAAAAATAATACACATTCTAATAAGCTGAAGAAATTATAATTTAATAAAATTTCATTTCACTAGTGAAAAGTTTAATATCAGTATTCAGTTTGTAAATGTATCATATATATTACATAATCAAGAATAAGTCAATCCTTAATTTTAGGTTTCTGGAAATCAGAAAATATATTGACCTATGTTTAAGTCAATAACAGAAAATTTTTTTGAAAGAATAATACAGATTTTGCATGATTTTATAACAAAATGGATGAAAGATAAACTATATGAATCATACTAAAGTCTGATTAACATAAATATTTCATTAATTTAAAATGTATTTTATCACAGTTACTTACATCAATTGTCAAAATATATTTTTATTATAATAAGTTAACAAAAATTTTCTCCATATGTAAAATGTTTATTTTAACCTACAAGTTACCTGCTATTTTTGATTTTGAAAAGTCCAAAATTTCTCAACTAATATATATGATATTTGTATATATTTATGTATACACCTAACTCTTGATTTATATAATAGAAGATTGGTTCTGCAAAAATACTGTGTATATGAAAATCATGTAAATTGAGAATAACAATTATATAGAAAATGAGGGAATAGGTTCCTTAACATTCAATTAAATAATTGATGTATTTTTAAAAATAAATGTAACACTTTATTTTTATGTATATATACACAACAAAAATTTAAGGATAATAAACAGGACACAGGAAAAGAAGGTGAAAAACCTTCAAGATGTGTGAAAATAACAGTGTATTCTGTATCTTCACTTGTTACAATCTTACTTGGTTGACTCAGCAAGTGGGAGGTCTTAAATGTTGCCGGACATCATGCTTAATTAATGGAAAATAATTTATTGAAAACATTAACATTTACATTATTATTAATAAATAATAATGTTTTCAATTAATTGACTATTTTTTATTATTTATACATTATTTATATATAAGGTATACCAGAATTTCATCAACAGGTACACCTAGCCCTCGATTTGCTTGGCACTCAATTTACATGGTTTCGCTTTT
Organism: Olivierus martensii; assembly: GCA_000484575.1. NCBI lineage: Eukaryota > Metazoa > Arthropoda > Arachnida > Scorpiones > Buthidae > Olivierus > Olivierus martensii. Next base: position 19,114 of record AYEL01069830.1, read on the forward strand.
ACACAGTTTTTAAATGAAAACAAAAAAATTTTTTTTGCGGTTTTGTTTTGATTGCTTTGCATTATGCCATTTATAAATTAAAAGAGTATCATATTGTCACGTTTTGTGGGTTTACGAGTTCGTAGAGATTAATAAAGAGTGAATACAGCTATATTTCGTATTGTCCAATTTATTCACACAAAACAATCTTGTTTCACTATAACTAAATTCAATACAAAATCATTTTAAATAGAAGGGGAGGATGTCTTCCAATTTGTTACGTCACGATCGGGGGATCAAGTGTAGTGTGACGAAATATGACATAGGGGAGGGAGGGGGTAAAAAAGTGTTCAAAATAGCGTGACGTAGTTTATGGATGAACTCCCTTGACATGTTAGCATATTAAAACTTTATCTAAAACAAGAAATGGCATTCAATCAAAAACATCTGATATGCAAAATAATCTAAATATAACATTAAAAATTTAGGATATTTGATACAGTTTAGAACAATTACTAATTATTTATAGTTTAAATCGTCGGTCAGATTCATTTGGCTTCGTCGGCCGGATTGGCCGCGTGGAAACGTTTCGGGTCTCCATTCTGAAGGACCCGGGTTCGAGTCTCGGATCCCATCTCTCGAAAATATTTTATCTTCTAGTCTGGGACCGGCCCGTCGATCCCCATCAGAGAAGGGCAGCTGTAGAAAGGCTTGTTTCGCCCCGTCACATACTATTCTTAGGGAATGGAGTGTGGCGTCATCTGATGACAAAAAAAAAAAATGTATTGGATTTGCGTTCTTATGAACTTCCAATTTACGAACTACGCGTTTTTTTGAACTGCCGAGTTGGTTCCGAAAGATATTCTATAAAACTAATATTAATTAATGTCATTTTCATTTATGAACATTTTTGCGGATTTATATGAGCTTATAAAATCAAGAATCCACTATAGTAGCTTATAAATTGTAATCTCATTATTTCTCAGTTTACCGGATGGCCGCGTGGTAAAGCTTTGGCTTATCACCCGGAGGATCCGGATCCCATACCTCCAGTTTTCAGGAGGGGTCCGGGCCCAGCTCGTTGAATCCCATCTTTAATCATCCGGTTAATTTCATCATGGGTTCTGGCTAGCCTGTGATGGGGTCTATAAGTGGCCGCCGCGAGATACAGAATATCCCATGAGAATATGGTGGCTTAATATAAGTAACCTAACCTAACCTCATTTCTCAGTGCTGTAGTTATTTTATATATATAACATATTTGATAGTTTTGATTGGATACAGTATTATCAAAACAAATTCCGCTGAACTATCCATTTAAACTAGTGCAAATCCATAAGTTAAGTCAGCAAATGTCATAATCACAGTGCAAATCCATAAGTTAAGTCAGCAAATGTCATAATCACAGTGCAATCAATTGCGCCATCTTTTAATGAGTTTCTTTTAATTCTGAAGTCTATCACGGGCTTACAGTACTTGTAATGGAATCGCATGGAGAGAGAATAATCATTGATGAGACAGGTTAAAATCTTAGGCAAACAGGCGTCGGCCGGATGGCCGCGTGGTAAAGCTTTGGCTTACCACCCTGGAGCGGCTGGATGGCCGCGTGGTAAAGCTTTGGCTTACCACCCTGGAGGATTCGGAGTCACACACCTCCAATTTTTCAGGAGGGGTCCGGGCCTGGCCCGGGACCCACACCTCCAATTTTTTCCATCCTTCAACCATCCGGTTGACCCCATCATGGGTGCTGGCCAGCCTGTGTTGGCTCTACAAGTGGCCGCCGCCAGATACAGTATATCCCATGAGGATAGGGGCTATAAGTGGCCGCCTCCAGATATAGAATATCCCATGAGGATATGGCATCGCCGCCGCTAGATACAGAATATCCTATGAGGATACGGCGGCGTAATAAAACTAACCTAACCTAACCTTAGGCAAACAGGACCTGGAATCGATTTTTGAATCCTCTGAACAGAACGCAATGCAGTCTTATGGCTAGCCCATAAAATCTCTGAAAAAAGGGAATATCAAGAATAATAAGATTTAATTATACTTTTATATGTGATATTAATTTAAAATTGAATGAATATTATAGAATTTTTAAATGCTTTTGTTTAATGTATGAATACAGTACTTCCTAAAATAGCATATTGAATTTTATGTAAAAATCAAACTGCTTTATTGCCGAGTGGATTAGCCGCATGGAAACGCTTCGGCTTTCCACTCTGGAGGACCGGGTTCGAGTGTCGGGTCCCACTCCTTGAAAATATATATCATGGGATCCGGGCCCGGCACGTCGATCCCCATCCTCCACAATCCAGTTGATCTCTCCACAGCGATGGGCAGCCTGTAGAAGGGTTTGTTTCACCCAAGGACGTTATATAAAACTTCTTTTTTTCCGCCTCGCCACTTTTTATTCTGAGTGAAAAGTGCGACGCGTGTTTTATACATCGGTGGTTTTTTATAATCCAATCAAATAAATATTTAAAAGATTATTATGATCCTAATCGAAAAGATTTTTATTATTAAGTTCAAAAAATTTATTATCATCATTTTTAATTAGAGTTATTGTATTTTAAAATATAATTGCTCTAACTAAAAAAAATATATGAGTCATTATTAAAAATTATAGAATATGGCAGCACTAAACAGAAACAAATACAGTAATTAATTACTTAAATCTAGTTAATTCAATTAAAGACTATTAAAATTGAATTTTTAAATTATAATTATGGAAGCAAATTTTTGAGCTTTTGTTGTTGTTTACTTATACAATATTGAATAATAAATATGCGCAATTTATTTATCTCGTAATACGTGGCGCAGTAATCTAGATTTGGATGTCAGTCAAAACATTCAAGGCGAAGGACAAACCTGAGAAATGGATTTGGACGAAGAAGACAACAATCCTACCTTAGATTTACTACCTCACGAAGTGTTAGAATATATATTATGTCTACCGAATTTGGTTCATACAGATGTGTGCAATTTTGGAAGAGTATGCGAGAAATTTCATATCATATCCAATGGAAACAAGATTTGGAGAAAGAAATACAAATCTAGGTATGACGATGTTTACATGTGAGGAGATAAAAAAAAGTTATTTTAAATATCCGAATTATTTAAGTCACTATTGTTTGCGATTTCTCTCTATTTCTTGATATTTAAACGATGTTAGAAGTTTTATAGAAATGAATTTTTTAGTGTCATTGTTTATATTTCGTACATTGCCTTTGTTTGCTGGTTGTTTATTTTGGGTTTAAAAGAAAAATTTTGGCTACTGTATATTTAGTTTTTATAGAGGAAGTAATTTGTTTATGTAAGTGATAAACGTCTTTTAAAGTTAAACTAAAGTTTGGTTTTAGTATTTGTATTACTAATTTTTTTTTCTCCAGTTGTCAAATTATTATAATTTATTAGATAATTGAACAAAATTAATGATAAAAGATAATCTTCAGCCCATATTTGCACAGTTATGCATAATTTATGATTTTAAAGTATCTTTAATTAAATAAGATTAATTAATTAATTTATTTATTAATAACATATTTTGTTTTATAAAAATTAACTATTATCATGGATGCAAAAAATTATTCAGATTACTGAAGAACTCTGTTAGCCTTTAAATTATAATATTTGATATATATAAAATGTATTTTGAAATATCTGAATTAAAAAGAAAGATATCAAATGATTTAATAATAATTTTATCTAAGAATTAAATTATGAATTATTTCTTTTGAATTTGATAAGACAAAAAAGAATAACTTATTTAGATTTGGCTAAAATAAATCTTAATATACTTGCTTTGATTACGCTGTATTATCTTTAATGTTAATTATGTCAATAATATGTAGATATTAATAGTCATGTTCTTGAATTTATTTTGATATTTTTAGCTATCTATATATATATATATTTCAATGTATTTAGTTCAACATGGATTAAAAAACAATCATAGTTAAATATATCCAACACATATTTATTAATAAATCAGTTTTTTAGATATCTTAATTTATTACCAGGGATAGTTATTTATTAAAAGTATTCAATGCTAAATTTACTTTCCATAATAAAGATTTTTATTATTAAAAATTTATATTTATGGATTTTATTCTTTCATGCTATTTATGTATGATATTTCACTAATATATAATTTTTATATTTTCTAGTCATTGGGATTTTGTATATTAATATTTATTCAATAACTTTTATATTTTATTGTGTGGTATGAATATATATGCTTCTTACTATTGAAATCTGACAACATATTAGATAAGATAGCTGTAACTTGAATGAGTAAAAAATAACAAAGCTTTATTTGTTATAAGGCTATAGATCCTAGTGACTTGTTCCCAAATTTATTTTGTTTAAAACAACTCACTCTCAGGTTTCTAATCCATTTTATTAGTTCTGTTCCATGTATAACATTTTAATTAATGTCATTTAATAATTCAATATAAATTATCAAATGATTGTTGAACAATACATTTAATACATTAGATTTATACTGACAGTCCGTGATTATGATGGTGATGCAATCAATAAATTCTGTGATTGATCAATGCAATTCCATAAGTTTGAGTCTCTAGCCAAATTGTCTGATATATAGAAAGCATTGTTTTTGAGTCTGGTTCTTTGTAATTTTCCTTATGCTTATTAAGATACTTTTGTTTTCCTTATGCTTATTAAGATAATGTTTACTAAGACACTATATTTAATATCTTAGTAAACATTACTAGTGAGAAATCCATAAATTTTGGCCATTTATGATTTATGACAATGGGATTCAGTTTGAACTCCATATCATAATATCTTTTTGCTATCTTTTATTTTTATAATTAATATATTTGGTTTTGGTTTTTGGTTTGGGGAATTTTGGTTTAACTAATATATATATATTAATATATTTATTATATTTATTATAAATAAAATTAATAATTAATAAAAAAATTTAATTTATAATTAAAATTTATATATATATATTGGTTGTGCCTGATGCTGCCTGGGCATAGTTTAAAAACATAGACAGTAGACTTCTTATCCAGTATCATTTTAACCAGCCAAATTTTCATCCAATTTGTTTTTTACTTCTGACAATTTTTATTGTACTATTGGCAATAGTTATTTTAGAGCCTAAGACAGGCTGCCAACACTCTTGGTGGACACAATTGGAAGTTAGAGGAATGCTCTTCAATGGACCAGGCATGGATTCCATGGATTTATAGTCTTTATGGATAAATTTGCAATAAAACCTGCAAAAATATCATTTGCCCATATATTTCATTTATTATAACATTTGGATTCAATTGAGTGATCACACATCACATTATCGTGATGAAGTCGTCATGACATCACACTACTATAGATTTTTTTGATATCATTCATTATTATATTGTGGTGATGTTATATAATTCATTATAGCATTTGAAATGTATTGTACTTTTCATGTGATGTCATTCATTGTTACATCATCATCACATCATGCAATGGAAGTGTCTTATGACATCATACATCAGTACTGATGACACTATAAAACAATTCAAAATTTGAACATCATTCTGAAGGACTTAAATGAAGGCATTTTCATTTTCCACTACCCCAATATGTCTTGACTCAGGGTAGCCTATGTTACCTGCAGGATCGATGGAAGTCTCCATGCAAAGTTTGATCTCGAGATCAAATAGTGTGGAAGCCTTCGAAGAACAGACAAGCAGACAAACATTACATCTTATGTATATAGATATAAACTAATATATATTTAACCAAATATATATAAATTTACATAAATATATACTGGAAATAATTGACTTATATGTATAAATATTCTTGAGGGGAAAACTGAAGGTCCATGATGCTAAAAGTTTAATGGTAGGTATTTATGAGGTACAGTGGTACCTTGGTGTATATGTCTTTAATCTGTTCCAGATCCTTGGACTTATACCAAACAGGACATATACCAAACGAATTTTCCCATAAGAAATAAAGGGAAAATGATTAATCCTGTTCCATAAAAAGAAAAATCCTATTGGCATATTATACATTGATGGGGTTGTATAAAATAATTTAAACACTGATTAATACTAAAAATACGTAAATACAAAAGCAATTACAATACATGAAATAAATGAAAATTTAACCTCGTTATCTTGCTGAGAAAAATCAAGTGCCTACTAGGATGGTACTGAGAAGAGAGGTGGAAGAGATGTTATTGTTAGAAAGGAGAACCCACTTCCAGTAAAACTTCAGGAATCTGAAATTCTGGTGTTTTTCTATATTCTGTCTGTTTCTCTACTTGGACCTTGCTGAGGTTTGACTTTTACTAAAAATCTGTTCAAAGAACTTTGCTTGTGCCTTCTCTTCAGGATGTTTCAAAATATGAATTGTCTAGCCATTCCAGACAATGCTATTGCTGGAATTTGGGTTTATTGGGGGTGATACTTCTCTGCAAGTTTTATATAAGGAATGTGTTTTTTAAGAGAACACATATCAGACTCATACAAGTACTAGCATGTGAATCAGTGATATTCCAACAAAGGTCGTATACCAAGCAAAATTTTTCACATCCAAACAGGACGTATACCAAGTTGGACTTATTTCAAAGCAGACATATACTGAGATACCACTGTATTTGTTCTACAGTATATGCATATTATGCAATATTCCTAATCATTGCATAATAAACAAAAACACTCTTATCTTTTAATTTGGCAACATTTTATTATTTCAGATTCTAAACTATAAATATACTTCCTTACATTCCATAACAGAAAATAAGCAAATATTTACACATTACAATCATTTTTAATGAAAAAAACTGAAATATTTAAAGATCTATTAAATGAAGTACTTAATTTAAGTACTCAGATAAATATAGGTAAGTATGTAAAATAAGTTATTTAAATATCTCAATGTTCAATATTAATTATCATGACACAATCTAAAAAAGTACATTTAAATTAAAAAAATTTTTTTAATTCTTCTGCATATGAAAAATTTAAACATCAAATACAATTTGTTAGAAAAATTAACATGCTAATTTTGTTGGAAAATTTCATTTTATAATTTTTTGCTGCTCATAATTTTTTGAGGTTCTTAACTTGTTTTTGAACACTCATCTTAGTAATAATAAAGGTTTGAAAAATTTTATTTTGAAATTATTTTTATATTGATATTATTAAATAAAAAAGAGATCATAAAAATTCAAATTATAAATAATAAATAAATTATTTTATTATTCAAATTAAATTGAGTTATCAATTTCTTTTAGTAACATGAAAGATATTGCAGAACTGAATAATTGTTCTATGAACATTAGATTTATCGCTTGATATCATTTCGATTGATTGATTGAAAGTAATAGTAAAATTCTTTATTTTCTATAGCATACAATTTAATAATAAATTGAGTAATTTTAATAAAATTTTTAAATTAAAAATTCATAGCTGTGGACTAAATCTTATATTCTTATTATAATTGTATAATGTGTCCTTGAAAAAATTTATAATTCATACCTAAGCCAAAAATATCAATTCTTTTATTTAAATATATTAAAATATTATATCCATAAATGAGAATAAAACTCCTTCAATGTTTAATATTAATTATCATACAAACACCAAAAAACAATTTTCATAATGAAACTTTTTAATAAAATTAATACTACGTTGTTCAAATAATTTCGTAAAATATTCTTTATTAGAAAATAATAATAATTCATTATAAAAATAACAAAACCAAATTATATGATATAATAATGAATATTTTATTATGCTTAAAATAAAAGAATATTAAAAAAATTAAATTCAACGAAAACATATTACATCAGCAAATATGGGATATGTGAAGCATGCTTGGGCATCTATCATCGATATGCTTTGTATATTCCTAGCACATGTCTTATTGATACAGGAAAATTCACCAATAAATTTATTATATTGCTTGGTGTATTTTTCTGCATCAATAAGATGTGCTAAGTAAACTTGTATTTAAAACAGTTCAATGGATTAAATTATTGTTTCAGATTCTTGCAACATATTTGTTGTAGGGATCATCCATAAATTATGCTATTTTGAAACTTTTTGACCTCTCCCTCACCTTTGTCATTTTTTGTGACATCAAGCTTGGCCCTCCTGACCTTGACATCACAAATTTGAAGACACCTCTCCTCTTCTTAAAATTTTTTCTCCGAATTTATGTAAAAATTATATTAAAAAAAATATATAAAATACTAGAAAATATGAATTACATTACAATAATACTTTGTTACATATATAGTATTGTATTCTTTAAGTTCTAAACAAATTTTCAAGCAACTGGATATAAATAATTTTTTTGTAAAAAAATTTTTTTTAACAATAAAATTAAAATTGCTATTTACAGTTCTGTTTATACTTAATTATTTTTGAAAACTAATCAATTCTAGCACTAATTAGCAGGCTGAATGTATAAAAACATTTTATTAATTGAAATGTTTTTGGTAAACACCATCATCAGAACATATATTTTGTAATCACTACAATTTATTAGTTTTTAAAATAAATTGTTTAAAAATAATTTTCAAACAGTTAACACAAAAATTTTATATTTTATAGAAGAGATTTTGTAATTATAGAAATATAAAACTCAACACTTTTATAGGGTGATGTCACAATTTCCATGATTCCACTTCTCCCCTAAGACATTTATCATCATCAAATCTATTATCCCCTTCACCCATAACAGTGTGACATAGTTTATGAATGCTCCCTGTAAGTGTATTATTTTCAGAAGATAAGATTTTGTAATTATAGAAATATAAAACTCAACACTTTTATAGGATGATGTCACAATTTCCATGATTCCATTTCTCCCCTAAGACATTTATCATCATAAATCTATTATCCCCTACCCATAACAGTGTGACATAGTTTATGAATGCTCCCTGTAAGTGTATTATTTTCAGAAGACATGCTTCTGAAAGCAATATCTGTATATTGTTTACTTTAACAATTATGTGAAGAAATATGCAAAATCCATTAAGATTCCATGTTAAAAATGATAAAAGTTGTGACAACTTATTAATTCATTTGACAAAAATAAAATTATTCAAGTTAGCATTCATCAACTTTTGGCTAAATTTAACAATTATGTGAAGAAATATGCAAAATCCATTAAAATTCCATGTTAACAATGATAAAAGTTGACAAATTATTAATTCATTTGACAAAAATAAAATTATTCAAGTTAGCATTCATCAACTTTTGGCTAATTCACCTGTAAACATAGCATTAATTACATGTATCAGTCATTATGGTAAACAGCAAAATTCTAAGCATATATGATATAAGTGGTGCTAGGAAAATGTCAAATATGTTTATATAATAAAACATAACAACTAAAATTTGTATATGCTTTTCTGAATTAAATATAGATAGTCCTTTATCTATGATGCATTTCCTATTCTTATAACTCAAAAATAAAATATACCTGTTGATTTCACACTACTGTTAATCAATGTAGCATATAGCTTTGAAATGTTTGAATATAAATCCAAATAAAAAACACACACTACTGATATATCAAACAATCTCATTTGTAAATTGCATTGACCAATCTTGGCACTTACTTATTTATATTATTGCATAGCATGATGCACAATTAATAAATTTTTGATGGAATGGCCAATATGTCAGTTATGATTTAGAACGGGTGGGCAACCTTTTTTTTTGTAGGGGCCGTATAGAATAATTTATGGTGGACCACGGGCCAAAACAAAAACAATTGATAATAATAGTATTTATTTAAAACGGCACTTACTTATTTATATTATTGCATAGCATGATGCACAATTGATAAATTTTTGATAGGATGGCCAATATGTCAGTTATGATTTAGAACAGGGGTGGGCAAATTTTTTTTTGCAGGGGCCGTATAGAAAAATTTATGGTCGACCACGGGCCAAAACAAAAACAATTGATAATAATAGTATTTATTTAAAAAAGAGAGAAAGTACAGATATGTAAGTATACATAACGTTGGTATTAGATATAATACCACGAGCCAAAACAAAAACAATTGATAATAATAGTATTTATTTAAAAAAGAGAGCATTGGTATTAGATATAATAAATACAGATATGTAAGTACATAGCATTGGTATTAGATATAATAAAATAATGTGGCTGATGTAAGTATACATAGCGTTGGTATTACATATAATAAAATAATGTGAATAAGTATACATAGCGTTGGTATTAGATATAGATCGGAAGAGCGGTTCAAGCCAAAACAAAAACAGTTGATAATAATAGTATTTATTTAAAAAAGAGAAGGTACAGATATGTAAATAAACATAGCATTGGTATTAGATATAATAAAATAATGTGGCCCGCAGGCTGGAGGTTGCTACCCTACATTTAGAATATACATCATAATTAATTTGGCATTTAAATCAGTGTGAAGAATTTTGCTCTCTCTCATATCAAACCCTATAAGAATAAAAGATTTTGGAAATGTATTGATATTATTAACTACAATGGCACAGCCAGAAATTTAATAACGGGTGCAAATTAAAACAATTAAGAAATATTGAATGTTGTTTGAATAGAACTGAAAAGCAAAAATACACAATAATTGTTATGAATTTTATTGAATATGATTAGTTAATACAATAGAAGCTATTATATAAATAATAATCACTGAATAAATCATAGTATAAATATTAATAGTGGAGGGGTGCAATTGCTCCCTTGTACTCTCCTGGCTGTGTAGTGATTGGCTATGATATTCTAGCAGAGATTGAAATAATTCTATTAATAATAGGATATATTATATAATATATACTGTATATTATACATATTGCACATTTAGAGATATATGGTTATTTATTACATTATAAGAAATTGAAAATATTCTCTTTTTATTAATATGAAACTATGATCATTTCTTTGCTTCAAAATTGTTATAAACTGATGTTTTGCTTCTGAAAAGATATTACATGATCAGATAATGATGATGATACCAATATTTACAAATTAGTGAAAATTAAAACTGGAACTTTAATACAAAGCAGAACTATTATCAATCATATTGTATTCTATTGTTAAATTAAAAATTTTATAGAAATATGTAAAATTTCAGTATTAAATTAGCCTGATACTTATAAAGTATATTTGGTGATAGAGAGGCTTTTACTATTAATATATCATCCAGTGTCAAATGAAAGATGTATCTAATTGTATACAGCAATTTCCAACTTATGTAATTGAATGATTCACTGAAAACTTATATAAATCAAAACATATGTATATTGGAGCATACCTTATACAATATTAATTTTCCATCTCCTTATCAGTTTCATAAAAATAATCTTTAATAACATTTTAAAAAATGTTATTAAAGATTATTTTTATGCCAATGTTTATAAGTTGGAATGAGTTAATTCTGGGACTATGAAGATATAATATATGGCTTTAGGAGGCAACTGATTGCAGGAAGTGTTAGGACAACTCAGTTGTCCCAACACTTGTAATCAGCTTTTTTGAAACTGAAAGGGATGGCAAAACCACCTGAAATGCATTTTTCATCAAAGAGTAACAAAATTTATTAAATATCAACTGAAGTTGTCTGTGTCTCAATCAAATCAGCTACTCTTCCATATCACCTAATCATGTTAGATAAGAAAATAAATTTATTTAAATAAAAGATAAATTAATTTTTTATGAACTGACAAGGATGAAGAAGAAATCGAGCACCTGTTGGACTTCAAAGTAATTTTATGCTGAAGTCCAACAGGTGCTTGAGTTCACTAAATTGAAATACATCTCAATTGTAATGGGAGACTTCAATGCAAAAATTGGGAAGGGAAATGAAGGTGTTCTAATTGAAATTTTGGACTAGGGTTGCAAAACAAAAGGGGAGAAAGACTGATTCAATTTTGTCATGAAAATGACTTTGTTGTTACAAGCATGTTCTTTAAAATTAAAAAAAACTTTTTATTTGGAAAGCACCCTTTGATGATGTGGATAATATAGTTAGAAACCAAATAAACTATCTACTAATTGACAAAAGGTACTAGAATGCTGTTAAGTTGGTTAGGACTTATCCAGGAGTGGATGTCATAACAGACCACAGTCTACTAATAGCAAAGTTTGAAATGAAGCTTAAGAAAATGAAGTCATTGCAGAAATTAGACAAGATTAACTACTCCAGATTAAATGATCTGCTATTTAAGGATCAGATAATAGGGAGATTAAATGAAGTCTTACGAGAAATTGAGATAAACCCTCAAGATGATAGCAATAAAAAATGGGAGAAATTTAAAAACAAGATGATTGCTTCTAGCAGAGAATTGATGGGAATAAACACAATAAACAACAAGAACAAACCATGGATGACTGATGAAATTATGCAGATGTTGGAACAAAGAAAACTATTCAAGAACAAAGATGATAATAGTTACAAATGCATAAACACAAAGATAAGAATGATAATAAGAAAATCAAAAGGAAATTGGTATGAAAATAAATGTTTAGAAATTGAACAGCTAATGACAAAGAATGATAGTTTCAATGTTTATAGAAAGATTAAAGAACTCACATGAAGATATAAAAGGATCAGAAATAATTTATTGTTAGACAAAAACCATAAAATCATTCCTGAAACAAAAAGCAAGATGGAAAGAGTACATCCAGCAGCTGTTTAAGGGTGACAATGAGAAATATCAAGTATAGATGACAATGAGGATATTGGTCCTCCTATAATGAAGGACAAGGTCTTACATGCAATAGGACATTGGCAAAGACCAATAAGGCATCTGATACAGATGGATTGCTGGTTGAGCTAATTAATGTTGAACAAATAGACCTATTGATAGGCTTATATATTTCAGTCTATGACTCAGGAATTATTCCCAAAGATTGGCTGCTGTCAACATTTGTTCCAATTCCCAAAAAGGCAAATGCTAAAGAATGTAGTGATCACTGAACAATCAGTCTGATGAGCCATTCTCTGAAAATTTTTCTGAAGATTATCCATCAATGGATATATAAAAAATAGAAGAAAGTATTGGGGAAACCTAATACTTGGGTTTAGAAATGCCTTGGGGACAAGGGAAGCTGAATTTGTCTTTAATATACTGGCACAATGATGTATGGATATTAATCAGCCAATATATGCCTGTTTTATTGATTACAACAAAGCATTTTATAAAGTTTGACATAATTGCCTTGTTACTTTACTCAAAGAGAAAAATATAAATAAAAAAGATATAAGAATTATTTGTCATCTTTGGCCAAACTGCTGTGAATAAGGAAATTTGTAAATTAATAAAGGAGATAGAAATTCAGAGAGATGTGAGACAGGGTTGTGTGCTTTCACTGCTGCTGTTTTTATATTCAGAGAAAATTTTTCAGGCAGCACTTGCCAAGGAGACAATTGGCATCAACGTTAATGGGAAATCCATTGACACATTAATGTTTGCTGATGATACTGTGTTGATTGCAGAGTGTTTGGAGGACCTACAGAAACTCATTAATTTAGTGGTGTAGGCTAATGAAAATAACAGTCTGTCAATAAAGATCAAAAAGACTAAATTTATGATAAATTCAAAATTATAGCATCAACAACAAAAGCTAACTGTTCATGGACAAGTGATTGAACAAGTTAGGAAATACAGATACTTAAGTATGGTGGTGAATAACAACAATAATTCATAGAGGAGATTAAGGCAAGGATTGGACAAAGCAAGAACAGTTTTTAATAAGATGAGAGGACTGTTTTGTAGCAGGGACTTGATCTTGAAGTTAAAGTTCAGAATGTTGAATGTTTTTTGTTCTTTTTTTAATGGGATGGAAATTTGGATGATAAAGAAAAACATGTTGAATAGATTACAGGCCTTTGAAATGTGAATATACAGGAGGATTCTAAGGCTAAGTTGGGTAGATAGAATAAGAAATGTTGAAGTGATAAGAATAGGGAAGGAGGAAGAAGTAATTAATACAATTAAGATTCAGAAACTCCAATTTTAGGGCATGTATTGTGAAGTGAAAAGTATAAAATTCTACAAATGATCCTATAGGATAAGATAATTGGGAAAAGGGTTGGGGAAGAAGATATATTTTTCAAATGGACAATTTATGTAAATGGTGCAACTGTGAACTCATTGATCTGTTCTGATGGACAACTTCAAAAGCCCAAATTGCCATGATGATTGCCAACCTTCTTAGAGGAGATGACACTCAAAAAAGAAAATGGATTTTTTTTTATTTTATTTAAATGCAAACAAATACAAAATGACAGTTGCAATTTTTTTTTTCAAAATTAGAAGGCTAAAGATGTGGATGTTTGTAGACTGGATCATGTTGCTTATGTATCTGATGATACACAAACTCAAAAAATGAAAGATATACAAGGCAGAAAATTTAAATAAAAAATGCATTGCAAAGTAGTGCTACATTTTTTATTTAAATTTTCTGCATTGCATATCTTTCATTACAGTGTTAGTATGCATATTTGCAGAATACATAATATTATGAATAACAAACTTGAACTTTAAACAACATAAAAAAAACAACTTTTAAGCAAAAACTGATAGAAAATATTTTAATCTGTAATTTTTATAATAAAAATTATGATGACGATAAACAATTTTTTTATAATTTATGTTTTCTTTGTTCTTAAAATACAATAGTAACTTCATATAGATGTGCTTAAATTTCCTAATGAATGTCATTATTTTTAAATTTAATAAAGCATTTTATAGAATAAGATCTAACAAAACAACAAATATTTTTAAAAACATAAATTATTTTATAATTAAAATAATTTTATT
>AYEL01069831.1:0-16488 GCA_000484575.1 Olivierus martensii
AAAAAATTAATGACTAAGGAAACATATTTATTACAAAATTTAAACTACCAATTGATAAAATATATTAATTATATATCCTATATTATTATACTTATAAAAATATATGTATTATTTGATCATATTTTTTCAAAATTATATGAATCATGTCTAATAAGTTTGTCATTATTTTATATCATTTTTACTTTCACAATATTACAAATCTTTCTATAAAATGCTTGCTTTAGCATTTTTGCACGGTTTGAATTATCATCAATGCTTATTATGCTTTAACTCATTGGGATTGCATTAAGACATTATAAACATTTAGGTGACTTTATCTTGTATTTGTCATCTGCAAATATTTTTAGTAGCTTTTTATGTCATAAAATTTGTTAGTCTATAAAACTGGAAAAATCAATCAATGAATCAAAAATAATATACTGTTCTACTTATTATAGAATTATGTTAACTCTTATAAAAATAATTTATTACAACATCACTGAAAATCTATAGAAAAGGAATTTTTTTAGCATTTATGTTAAATATTTTATTATGACGATAAACAGACTTCAGACTCGTTCTAGAAGATATTAAAATGTTTTATTTATTACTGAAGTTAAATTATTGATATATAGTTTGTTAACAGTTAAGTAATCGAAGATGTTATTGGAGATGAAACACAAATTTACTCTGTTTACATGTTTGCTGCTGGCATGACGTCATAGCGGATCAGCAATTTAACGCAGGCGCAGTTAATATCCGAAAAGGATCTAGAAGTCGCGTGCTTCCGGAAAACAAAAGACAAACTTCCGGAAGTAGAAAAATCGATGTTGGAAGAGTTTTATTTAAAGTTATCGTTTAAGAAATAATAATTGAAACGGCTTGCGAAAAGGTAAGGAATATTAATCCCACATCATATCGGTCTACAAACTTCAGTTGAGAGTTATCGTATAAACTGATTAGGCTTAGCTCCTATGGCGCTGAAAATGGTTCGAATGTTTTGAGTTGGTCAAAGTTTCCGCCTTAAATGAAAATTATTTTGCTTTTATTAAAATCGTGACGTCTATACGGTTGTCTGGTAGATGTTTAGAATCATTAATGGTAAGAAAATTTGCATTTTACAAAAATTTGCAGAGAAGGTGTGTTTCACCTTCGCTTGTTTTGATCATTATTCAAATTCCTGGAATAGTCCTTCATTCAGAATTTTAAACTAAATTTAACTAAATATAAACATCTTTTTTGCATTCATAATAATAATTTTTGTATTTGATGCAAATGTAAAATGACTTCGCATGTTTGGATCACATGTTCAGTTACAATCACAAAAATTTATCATGTTTGCTTTTACTACTATATTAGCGTTGAAAGTCGTAAAATTTGTGCATAAGTGTTTGTTTGAAGTTAAAAAAAATCTATTTTTAAAAATTTGTGCATCTAAGTAAATATTCTTGTAGAAAATAAATGCAAAAATAAGCAATTTAGATCGTTTTTATATCACAAATAGCTTTTAACATGATGCAGAGAAATGATAGAATAGTTGATATTCATATAAGATGATGATGCTATATTATAATCTGCTTACTTTTGCATTTATAAATACTTTTTCAGATCTATATAAAGTTTTTAGTATTCATTTAATAATTACATTGAATATTAAATTAATGAGAATAAGTATATTTACAATATAAGTTCTGTTTCATGGAAATGCAGCAAATTGCCAGATTATTATAAGTTGAATAAACTTAAATAATCTATTAATGAATGCAGTTTCTGATATATGCATTAGATAGCATTTTCCAAATTTTCAGCATCTGCATACCTCCTTGTAAAATTTTAGTAACATTGGCATATTCTTGAGAAAAATGCAGTTCTGAAAAATTTATAATAATAATTTATCCAAACATGAATAATTATGAAGATATTTATTTTTAACATTTTCATTATAATAAATTACAAATATGGGAAAACTTGTGGACAAAGACTAAAATATAGAAGTAAAAAAAAATAATAAAATTAAAAAAAAAAGCCTCTAAACTCAGACTTTTGCATATCTCGGGTACTCGTATTGCACTTCGAAAATCACTTTGTTAGAGAATTACAGATATTGAAGTTTTATATATCAAACGGATAATTATGAAATTTGACATTTGTATTATATTATAAATTAACATCAAAAAAGACTTTCTTAAAAATTGCATCGGATAGTCATCTAATTTTTATAAAAGATCAGTTAGTTTATAATAATTACAGTTCATGGAAATTTTATGATATGGTATTTGTATTATCTAATATGATTATAGTATAAAAATCAACTGGACACATTAATTGTGCAAAAATATTTAAGAATTTTCAATAAATTCAGTACAACCAAATTTGATAATTTGGGACGGCTAGTTTTTAGTAGTATGAAATAATATGTCCAATTGCTAGATATAGAACTATCTCAATTCAAGATATATATATATATATATAGCAATTTGTAATAATAACTTTATTCACTTTGAAAAACATTATTTTAGAGAGCTAAAATAATTTAAGATATTTCTGAATGAACAAAGTATAAATGTATTGCTGGTGTGATGGATTGGATTTGAATAATAATTAAAACGTTGTCAGATGATGGACTGCTAAATTATTAGAATTATACTCTATTTTCACCATTATTATTAATTTTATTAAGATTCTATCTTTTACTGTTCAAATAATATGAAAATTAATGCTTATTTGTAATTGATAAAACTGCTTGATCCAATTATTTTATATCAGATGAGATTTTACTTCACTTCTTAAATGATGCAATTAGCAAGAAATAAAATTCTTATCACTGCAATTATATGATATACAACATATCATTTTAAAAAATATTTGCCAATTAAAGTTATGATAGTAACTGTATTCTATTCTTCAAAATATAAGCATGATGAAATGTAAATTCAATCATATTGTAAATATGTTTTTTGTTATAAAATTTAAAATTGAAAAAGAAAACAAAAATATATTCTTCTGAATCATTATTTCATAGAAGTAAATCATCCCTTGCATTTCTTAATCTAAATTTGTAATAATTTATTTTCCAGATATTTATTATGATTATAAATATATATATTTCTTCTTTGATTTATAATTATAATGATGTTCGTATTCATATTTAGTTCTGAAGCAGAGTTTAAGGTAAAAAAACATATTTAGTTCTGTTTAATAATAGTTATATAATATCAACAAAATTTCTAAGAGCAGATAAGGGAATATATATTTCTTCTTTGATTTATAATTGTAATGATGTTCATATTCATATTTAGTTCTGAAGCAGAATTTAAGGTAAAAAAACATACTTAGTTCTGTTTAATAATAGTTATATAATATCAACAAAATTTCTAAGAGCAGATAAGGGAATATTCAAATGCAATTACATAATTAATTTCTTCCTTATCAGGAATCATTAAAGTTATAATAATTAAGTAAATAATTATTTTATTAGGTTTTTGAAACTTAATTTTTACAAAAAAAATGTTTGAAAATCTTTTTATAACTATTTTTTAAAAAAATATTTTTGTTCTGAAACAGTTGATATTAGTAATAATGTAAAATCTTGTAAATAATATCTGTTCAAATATTTCCTGCCAGAGTTTATATAATAAAATATCCATAAATAATAATGAAAAGCAAAAGTTCAATAAATGGAAATCAATACAAGCAATACTTTTATTGGCTTTATACAATAGTTTATCATCCACAATATTTCATTTATTCTACTATGTGTGTCTAATTAATTAATATATATTAAATTGCTTAATTTTATAGCAAAATTAAAACAATATGAATTATTTACAAGACTTGTCAAAATGAAATTTGTATACCAGGTGATGATAACATCTGGTTACATATATTTTGCACAAATAAAATTAAATGAAAAATCCTGTTTTGATAAGTCATTATTTTATATATAAGCCATAAAAAATTAAAATTACTAGATTAAAATTTATTTTAAATTTATAAGTTATCATCAAAATTCTATGAAAGTAATCAGCAATCATATTTTATTTTCTTCTGTTTTTTTTGTACTGCTTTTTCCTTCTTTCAAAGATATTTATTAATAATTATAATTTAAAATGATGGCCTTTATGATTATGATATTATATTTGCAATAATTTATAAATTGAATTAATTTGTGATTTTTAAGAAAATTTAATTATAAATATTTGTATTAAAGTAATGGCAGAAATAAATTTGAAATAATAGTAACCGATTCCGTATCACGTAATTGCTAACGACGATGGAGAAGGTGGAAGTAAGTTAACTCATAAACTAAAATATAATTTGTTAGATAATAAGAATATAACGATAAATAATAAAGTGCATAATAAAATAAAAATAGGACAGGTCCCAGTTAACTTCCTCACACATTGTGCACTGTTGTCAAACAATGGTGTATATTATTTCTATGATTATTTAATATGTACAATAATGCATATGTAAAGAAAGCTGTTGTGAGGAAATTTTGTGTGTATGTTGGTAACAAGTGCATTAACTATTGTATGAGGATTGGCAGGTAGAAATTAACCTTTGTAATGGAATATTGATACTTACCAGGGAGGTGGATCCACTCATCCATTCCGTCGCCGCCATATTGGATTGAACATCAATTGTTAACGATGTTTAAATAAATTTATTAATGAGTTAAGATTGGAAACAAAAAGAATTATTATTGAATAATTATTATAAAGTTCTAATTAATATTAATTTAGATAGTTTAATATTTTATGCTGTATGTTATAATAGAAGAAATATATTATGTAAATGTGACGTGTATAAGAATCCGTGGTGGCGTCTGAGTAGGCTGAATTCCTCTGACATCTGTAGCTACTGTTGGTGTTTTTGTGTTGTTGTCATCCGGTATTTGTTGGAGTTTTGTTTATGTTTTGGAAGATAGTTACAGTAACTTTCAAGAATTTTGTGGTGGAATATTGACAGAACTTACTTGTTTGTATGCTTTTTGAACTACTAAATTTTAACTTTGAGTAATTGATTAATAAAATAAGTAATTTCGTAAATGGAATCGACTTCTTCTTTTTTGAGGGATTTGACAGACCTGGAGTTAAATATTCACATTAAAATTATGATAAATCGACGGGAGTCGTCGACTGTAGGGGGGTGGGGTCCCAAACCCTCGAGGGCTTGGCCCTTGCAAATGTATATCAATGATACTATTTTCTTCTCAGATTGAACATGATCTGAGGATATTTTTTGTATAGCTGAAAGAGGCATGTAAAAATGAACAGATGAGAATAATTGCAGAGAATATGAAAGTGCTTATGTTTGAGAGGGATAAGAACCATACAAAATATGATAATCAGATTAAATAGATCAAAGATCAATAGATCAGAGAACAGGTGAATGAATTTGTGTACTTAGGAAATTAAATTTGTGAATTGATAGCAGAATAAGAACTGCATTGATAGCAGAGTTACAAAGACAGGAAATGATGGATTGAAATTTATGGATATGCTTGGAAGTTATACTATGAATGAGAAACTCATACCAGAATGCAAGAATGGCTATATATCAGTGTATGCTCATTCTGACTTTGGAATACAGAAATGAAACCTGGATATGGTATGAAGGCATAAAAAGTTTTGAGTGCAGCAGACATGAAAGCATGGCTGGATTGTCAAGATATGATCAATAGAAAGAGTTATTAATATTCAGATATTTAATTACTTTTCACAAAAAATAAAAAATGAATATTCATTTTGATAAAAATTGTAATAAATTTTTTTATATAAACTGCATCTACTACATAATTTTTTTTATTTATTAATGATTATTTGCATTTATATATAATGTTTGCAATCTTAAACAGAGAAGCTCCTCTACTTCCCTATCCAACCCACATTAGACCAACATGGAGAGATAATAGTCTATAACCCTTCAAACTGATTCCATGATAATATAGGAAAATGGCTCTCAGTATTAGAGAATAGAAGATGCAGGGAGTGCTAAGAATAGTTGGGTAGACTTGTTGCTTTTGATTACTGATCTTGGCTATGTATAACAGACAATCTGTTTTGAAAGAACACTGCCTGCAGGAACTGCAGAACAAAGCAGAGAAGATCAACTTGCACATCATTGGATTCAGTCATGAAATTTCAAAGTAGACACACTTTTACTGAGAGAATGAGACTAACAACAATAGAGGAATAGAATTCTTGATTCACAAGGATATTGTACACATCATCATCAGTTTCAGCAACAACTCAGATAGAGTATGACAAATCATAGTGAGGATTTCCAAGAGATACCAACTGAAAGTAATACAGGTGTATTCACTGACAGCCAGAAATGATGAAGAGAGAAAAACTCTGTATGAAGACATAACAAAGGAAATGAACACCAATCTGGTACACTTCAAAATAATCATGGATTTTTTATTGGTGGAGGATAGAATTCATTCACTATCTTACCCATGTCATAAGGTAACTAAAGGATACCCTCTCTTTTTCATTAGTAGCCAGCCACACTTCTGATAGATCCTTCTCTCTTTCCTCATGCTTTTCTATATTCTTTTCAGTTCTTTCTTCATTTTTTAAAAAGTAAAGCATGAATATATACACCAGCTATCTCTTTAAATAAAAATCATCCTAGGCAGTTTCAATGCAAAAATTGGAAAATGACATTTAGGATGAATGATATATGGAAAAGCATGGCATCAGTATATGAAACAAAAGAGGTAGAATAGTAGAATTTGCAACTAATGCCAATCTGAAGACAAAGAAAACTTTCTTCAAGAAAGAACAATGAAAATGAACATGGATCAGCCAAATGGATAGATCAAGAATGAGACTCACTTCATTCTGTCCAACAGCAACTGCATATTAAGATGTTTTTTATTCAACCAGTTCAACACTAGTAGTGATCACAGATTAATCCAAGCTGGATATTCAATATGAAAGAAAACAGCTAATGCAGTACAGAGAACAAAAGATCAACATGAGACAGTTTAAAAACAAGAAGGAAGAATGCAACCTAAATTTGTAAAACAGATTCCAAGTGTTTTAGAAGAGAAGTGATTTAGAGAAAGCATATAATGAAACAGTGATGATCAGAGTCAATGAAGAGGATACACTTCAGGAATTTAATCAAGAAATCCTGTCAATAAAATATTTGCCAAAACACAACAGCTGATCAAAAAGAGAAGGACAATGACGATTAAATCAATTACCAACCAGATAGAATATAGAGAAATGTGCAAAAGTGATACAAAACAAAATCAGAGAAGATATATAGTGATTCAATGTAAAAAGGATTCAAAGGGCCATTGAAAATAGCAATAGCCTCCAATCAGCATGAAGAGACAATGATCAGCAAATACAAACTAAATGCATCCAAAGAAGATAATAGAGAAGTTATCACTAACTGAAACAGTATAAGAAAAAGTGGTAATCTTCTAGAGGGAACTATATAAACCAAGAACCAATTGAGACAAACAAGACTAAGACCAACAAATATAGAAGACATTCAAGCAATCCTACCACATGAAGCAGAGAAAATAATTAATATTTCTAGTCAACATATTGTGAAAAAATTAAAATTTGGAATATTGTATGGGCAATTATAAGATTGGATCATCATAAATCAAAAGACCACAAGTAGAGGAGAACCTATATAAAATATGGGAGTAACAATCCCAGAGAGTTGGTACCTATGGATATGATTGTGTTTTAAATGACAAAGCATGAAAGCATTGTGGAATGAAAGACAGTATAATTGTGGAATTCAATTTTAAGATGATTTAGTCACATGAAACAAATCAATGAACAGCAATTGATAAAATGAGTGCATGCTAGAGGTCTAAACAGTGGGAGAAACATAGAAAAACAGTACAGAAAGCAAGTGGCTAAATATCTGAAGATATATGAATTTGATAGAAAGAATAATTGACATAACTATAGAAAGAGAAGAATAATTGTGGAGGAAGCATGAAAAGACAAAATACAGTGGATTCTGCTTAATTGGGACATGTCGGGCCAAGCCATTTTGTCCCAATTAAGCGGCTGTCCCAATTAAACGAAGTAATAATAAATTCTAAAATAAAATATGTAATTCGTAGGTAAATAAATAATAGGTAAAAAATAACACTAAAATTCGTAAAATAAACTTTTATTGAGGAACGTTTTCGGTGTTAGCACACCATCATCAGCTCTTACACTTAACAGTTTTTTATAAACGTGAGAATGTTCGAATTCGGTTGTAAAGAGTTCGATATTCAAATCTTATTTATAAAAAACTGTTAAGTATAAGAGCTGATGATGGTGTGCTAACACCGAAAACGTTCCTCAATAAAAGTTCGTTTTACAAATTTTAGTGTTATTTTTGGTCTGCTCAATGGTGCTATAGCTTCCAAAACATTACAGAATTAACCGGTTAGAGCAGTAAGAAGTAAAGTATTTTAGGTAAAAAAATAATAATTAAGTACCTATTTTAATATAATCTATTAATAGAATAATTTATTAAAATAGGTACCTAATTATTAGTTTTTTATCGATTTCTGTCTTCAATACTGGGCCGCTGATATTCACACCTCGCCTGCTAACTATAGAAATCCATTAATCTAATGCTTCTTCGACTTCTGAATCCTTTCCATCACGCTTTCTTTTGGACAGTTCCTGGAATTTCTTTCTGTTATGCCCACTTCTTGCACAGTTGCTTTGATCTTCTGGAATTTCTTTCTGTAATGCCCACTCCTCACACAGTTGATTTTCTTGTTAGAATTTCTTTCTGTAATGCCCACTTCTCACGTAGTTGATTTTCTTGTGACTTCTGGATCCTTTCCATCACGCTTTCTTTTGGATGTTCCCGGAATAGATCCTTTCCATCACGTTTTCTTTTGGATGTTCCTGGAATTTCTTTCTATAATGCCCACTCCTTATGCAGTTGATTTTCTTTTTGTAGGAGACATGTCTATGGTAGATTTTGGTTTATTTCAACGAGTCTACGATAGCTTGTATTAAATGGTTGGTTTTGAATTTTATTCAGCCAAGCAATTTTACTTGAGTGTGAAATCCTTTCTTGACATTTCTGAAAAGATTAGTGCATGTATGTGTTGCCATATTTTCGAAAAATCCCTATATTTCAAAAATTAAAAATTTCATAATTTTACTTGAATGTAAAATCCTTTCTTGACATCTTGGCAAAGATTACTGTATGTATGTGTAGCCATACTTTTGAAAAATCTCTAATATATATCAAAATTGAAAATTCCTTTTTTGCTACTGTCCCAATTTATATAATGTATGTATGTGTAGCCATACTTTCGAAAAATCCCTAAAATATATCAACTTTTTCTGCTACTATCTCAATTAATCAAAAAGTTGTCCCTATTAAGCATTTAAATTTTGATTTGTTTATTAGTTTGGTTTTCGTTCTTTGAGATTTGTCCCAATTAAGCAGAATCCATTGTATATGCTGTATTTTAATCAGAAGTGTGCATGTTTTTTCGTTGAATATTACTTATCCTTTCAAGAATATGAACATGTTATAACAAGCAACAGGAGATATACAGGGTGATCAGCGAATAAGCCCTGATTTAAAAATTAAATATCTCTACAACAAAGATCGATAGAATTATGCGGTAAACTGTACGTTTATTAGCAAAACTGTAAAAATGGTGTACAAAAGTTTAGAAAATTTAGTTATGAAAATCGTTAACAGATGGCGCTCTAATCGCAATGACCTATCAATAGCCTTTAAAATGTGCTTCGAAGTCTAAAGCGATCAGTACGACTGTTGGATAGTGAAAAGAGGCTAGCATAGAAAGTGAAATAATGTATTCCATTGAAGAACATGTGTTTTTGGTACTGGAATTTCACCGATTACAACACAGTCCTATGGCAACACGTCGCAGTTTTCAAAACCGCTTCAATGTTCCAGTTGGACCCGATGCGAAAACCATTCGCATGCTGTTCGCAAAATTTGAACGGACTGGCAGCGTGGATGATGATCAAAAGGGAAATGTTGGGCCTAGGCAAACTGTAGTCACTCCTGAAAATGCAGCCAAAGTTTCAGGAATTTTTCAGCAAAATCCTGGAAAAGCATCCGACGGATTGCATCAGAGGCAGGTTTGAAGTACACGAGCACGCAAAAAATTTTAAAAAATAGCCTACGGCTGTTTCCATACAAAATCCAAACTCATCAGGCTATACCCATGAAAGCTGTCAACAAAGGGTTGACTTTGCGAATCAGATTCTAACAATGATCGACACCGACGGATTTGATGTGGGCTGCATCTGGTTCACAGATGAGGCACATTTTCATTTGAATGGAATCGTTAATAAACAAAACTGGAGATTTTGGGGTTCCGAAAATCCTCATTTGTGTGAAGAGAAAGCACTGTATTCGCCTAAAGTTACTGCATGGGCTGCGGTATGCGCCAGAGGCATTATCGGGCCCTTTTTCGTGCGAGAAACGGTAACCAATGAATGTTACATTACAATTTTGGAACAATTTGTCAGCACTCAACTAGCATTGCAGGATCAACCAGGTATCGACTGGTTCATGCAAGATGGGGCTTGACCACATCGAACAATTTTTCGCTTTCTTCATGAATACTTTGGGAATAGAGTAATTGCGTTAGATTATCCGCAATTTACTGGCACAGGAATTGCTTGGCCACCATATTCTCCCGATCTGACTCCTTGTGATTTCTTTCTGTGGGGCGCATTGAAAGACACCATCTATCGCAACAATCCCGCTACTCTAGATGAGCTTGAATCGTTGATTGGTGTTGCATGTGATTCCATTTCCGTTGAGACATTGCAAGACGTGATGTCAAATTTCATTGTTCGTTTACGCCACCTCATTGTTTCGAACGGTGAACACTTTGAAAAAATTGTATTCTGATTGCAAAGACTGCTTCACTTTATTTTTTTTTTTTAAGACTCCTTTCAGAGAGAGTTTTCAGTGCAGAGCGCCATCTGTTAACGATTTTCATAACTAAATTTTCTAAACTTTTGTACACCATTTTTACAGTTTTGCTAATAAACGTACAGTTTACCGCATAATTCTATCGATCTTTGTTGTAGAGATATTTAATTTTTAAATCAGGGCTTATTCGCTGATCACCATGTATATTAGTATGTTTTTTATATTATAAAATAATATGCAACATATTTTTTAATGCAATAAACATTTTTATTAGTTTATTTTCAGATTAATACTTACCTCCATTTGTAGACATTCAGCAAGTCCTTTTAGAGCAAATTTTGAAGCAGAATATGCTGTATAACCATATATTCCAAACAGACCAGCCATAGATGAAACAAAGACAATTATTCCTTTTCTTCGTTTTTTCATGCAAGGTAAGACAGCTTTTGTTACATAAACACTACCAATGTAATTGACATCTATCATTCTCTAAAAAAATTATATATTGTTTAAAAATTAAATAGGTTATGATTTAATATTTCATTTAAAGTATTTAATATTACTATAATTAAGCAAAATTAGTGCATAAGAATATTTTTATTAAATTGAAACCGATGATTTCTGTTAAGTTAGGTTCCTATAAAATCTCGTGCAGTATGAAACAAAGTTATATGGAATTAGGTTTACTACAAATTCTAAACTATATTTGAGCAAATTCATGTGCTATAAATGCTATGTTGTATGAGGATTGTTCCAATTTTTAATTGTGATAGAGAAAAACAATGTTGTAGAAATACCATGTTATACATAGGGGTTACCTATATATTTTTAAAAATAAACAGCGGTAAAAGATATGATTTATATTTTTAACATAAAAATAAAATGCAACCTTCAGAAAAATGTATTTTTCAATTATACCTAATCCTTTATTTTCAGTCAAAGATAACTGAATGATTTATTCAAGATATCCTAATGTTTCTCTATAAACTTCCAAGAACAATAAAATAAAAATTTCTTAAGATTAAAATTTCAATGAAAAAGATTTAATAGTAATAACAACAATACAGTGTGTCACAAACAATCCTTTAGAAAAAAAAAAGTAATATCTTTTAAACAAAGAATGATAGATATAGTTTTGGTGCATTTTGTGCAATAACTCAAATATTTTCATTAAGAAGCAGTGTAACTTGAATTGGTACCAAGGGGTAATATTTGTATTGCTGAAACAGAAAATGGCATCTCTCATAGAAAAAGCTCAGTGTATAGTATGGCTGACAGAAATTAAATTATTAATGAAAGTTCAGAGAAGATACCAAACAAAAGGCATTCAAAAGGATTCTTTCATCATAAAGGCATGGATGAAAGGATTTCTTTATCCAGCCTTTATAGTATTCCTAAGTTGGCCAGATGGCTGCATGATAAAACAGTTGCTTACCATTTTAGAGGATCTAGATTCAATTTTGAATCCATTACCTCCAGTTTTTCAGATGATGCCCGAGTCTGGGCCTATTTTGTTAACTAAAACTAATCTAATAAGCAAATAATCCATACAAACTTCGATCAGCATATTTTTCTTATAAATCAGGAAATCTTTACATAAAGATGGATCTATATATGTCAGATCTACAAAAATCAGAGACAATCCATATTTGCTATCGTTTTATATAATTTATCCATCAACCAAAGGCAATACCAACATTCCAAATTCATGATGTTGAGATATATAAAATATAAAAACATGACATTATAAATCCTACAAAGTACAGACTAATCAAACACACTATATAAATTTCTTAAGAAAATTTAAGCATGACTGTCAAATAAATAGCCTACTGACACAGTATTAGATAATAAAATAAATAATATTTGAAAAAAGACTATTACATTATAGCTGGAAATGACATATTTGCACTCCATAAATTCTGACTCCAGTATTGCAGCATATAGTGATTATTAAACTTTCAACCTTGCTGGAAAAATTCTCAGAGATGCAATGAATAACTTTTTATTGACAAAACAGATTAACAGAAAATCCTCAAATGATAAACATTTATACTGTATATATTGCTTAAAGAAAAGTATTTGATAGTATGCCACATAATTAAATCAAATCTTACACTGTAAACACATTCATTATAACTTTCTTACAGCATATGATAACTACACTAAAATGCTGTAGTTATCATATGCTGAGTGATGTAGTTATCACTGTATATATTGCTATGCAATAACAATAAGAATATAATCAGTGTTTGTGTAAAATGCCTACAGATTCAAAAACTTTGAGTAAGAAAGGCAAAATTTGTTAAATTCATATCTATATAATATCTGCAAAATTTAAAATTTAGCAATACTATCGTTTAAAAGAAATATATCTTTGAAAAAAATAAAAAATAACGTTTTGATTAGATTATACTAAGAATCAAATTTCAATTCTATTGAAGTTTTATTCTTAATGAAACGAGTTTAAAAAAAAAATATGAATAAAAATTTTTGAATTTTCTGATTATTTAACATTATTTAATTTCTGTCATAACCAAACATTTCTATGATTGTTTACTTATAAAAGATAAAGAAAAAAAACTCTCATTAAAAAGATTATTTAACTACTGAATTATTTTATGTACACAGTATTAAAATTATTATAGATATCTTATTGTTATATTACTTTAAAGTCTCCAATTGGTATATCTTCAAATTTATATGCAATTGATGTCCCTGCACAATTAAACAAGATATCGACAGGGCCTAACTGTTCTTCAGCCTATAAAATAAATTTATTAATTGTTTAAAATAATATATAAATGATAAACAGAATTAATATATAAGACTAGAGCTTAATTCTTAGATGAATATGCTTGATATGTTATTTATTTGATTTTAGAACATATTAAATATCATTACTTCTGTGCAAATTTTTCATAAAAAGTTTTATTCTCAAAAGTTCTCACACAATTTTATAATTGGAATTTTGAAAAGTTGTTAACAATGATAACTAACTTAATTAGCAATTATTGTAGATTATCAATTTAAAATTGACAGATTTTAAATAACTGAATAATAATGACATAATTATACCTAATGGAAACATGTTACTAATAGCAAAAATATTTATCTATTGTATATTATTTTGGAAAAATGAACAATTATTTTGTTTTTTGCACATCTTATATGATAAACAGAATATATAATACAGTACATCACTATCTAATTCATATTCTTATTCAACTACTTATTGAATTTCCTATCTATTCTAACTGCCATTTACTTATTGTCATAAATTTTTTATTGCTTTAAGTAACTGTCTTTGAATCCTTTACCCAGAAATAATTTAAAATTTTTTTATTTTTACATATTTAAATTACTTTTTTAGTGAAGATAGTAAAATAAATCATGATATGATCATGATTTTGATATTATTCATATCAAAATCAAAAAGTTTCACTATTGGTGCACTGATAAAGAATATAATATTCAATAAAAAAGAGCTAAAAAATAAATATTCAAATAAAAAAAGAGCTAATAAAAAATAAAATCCAACTATATGAAAGATATAATGTTTTAAGATCTATTATGAGCAGTGTAGCTACTAGATGTATCTTTCTACAATATTTTGTATTAAGCAGATATATATTTAGTTGCATAATAAATCACTGTTTTTGTAATTCTAAAATTAGTTTATAAAAATTTCATTGTGTAATAATTATAACTGTTTCACAGTTATCAAATGTTTTTATATATAAAATTATGTGACAACTTGTTTCTCTATTGAACAACTTTCAAAATTTATATTTTGAAAGTAAACATATATCACATTGCTAAAATAAAGGAGCAGAACTGTTGTCCAACAGTTTTGTTTTATTTAGTACTGAAATTAAAATTTAAGAAAATAAAGGATTGCAGACAAACCTTTAGAATTTCTTAAAAAAAGCTTTTCTTTCTAATATTTGAAAAATTGAACATTGTGAAATAATGAAAATTGAAATATAGCAAAGTTTATATTAAAGATATCAGGACCAAAAAGCTCACTATTTTGCAAAAATCAAACTATGATTTAAAAGCTAAATTCATTATGAAAAAAATAAAAACAAAAAAAAATATAGAATTATGATTAATATAGGCAATACTATTACAAACAAAAATAACTTTTTTTTTTACTTTTTTCAGATTGACAATATGTCTATAAAACTGTCAATAATGAAATGAAAGAAAATTTGGAATACTAGTATTAAATTTTACCATATAATCACAAATTATAGCAAGTATCCAATATTTCAGATAAAAATTGGAAAAATATTTTATCTTCATATAAGACAAATTATGTTTTTTAAATATTCAAGAATAAAATTGTTTTAATGAAGGTTATTTACTTCATGTTTTAAACACAAAATGTATAAATTTTATATATTGGATGATTAGAATTATAGTGTCCCTATTAAAGCCATATGCAGAAATATTTAGAGAGAAATATCAAAATTATCAAATTTAATAGAAATATTTCTCAAAACATTTAGAAATTATTTCTGCAAGAAAATAGTTCCAAAAATCACTATTATGAGGATAAAGCTTTGCAAATGTCAAAAAAGATATTTAATGTCAATATTTTTTTTGCATTGACAACAATAATATTTGCAAATGTCACAACTTCTATAGGTGATTGATGTGTGTAAAAATTGGAAACACTTTCATGAAATTCTAACGTTTAGTAAAAGCACAATGGTTCTAGTATGGCACTTTCAAGTATGTTTAGCACACTTTGCCTAAACATACTTTGATTGCAAAGTTATATTTTAAAACAAAGATAATTTTATGAATGTACTTGGGAATTCCAATGATATAAGCAATTGAAAAAAGTCTACATTCATTATCATGTAAAAGTTTGAAACTTGCTTAAAGAAATATACAGAGCTTTTATTCAGACAAAAATAACTGAAATGAGAATTAAATATTCTATGAATTTTAAATTTCTATTTGATATAGATTATTAGCACACAATATTTATTTTTAAGAGTTAGGATTTAGAATATTTGAAATATTTTAATCCATTCTAGACCATAAATAGTTTCTTTATAAATTTACAATATATATATATGTATATATTTATTTTATATATATATAAATTTAAAGAATTATTTTATTAGTCAATAAAAAAAATTCATTCAATTTAGAATGGATTTAAAAATTATTTACTTTTTGAAGTATTGCTTCCACATTTTCATAATCTTTGCTAATATCAACAGAAAATATTTTCACTTTCTGGAAAAGTATTTACTGGTAATGAAACAATTTAATAATATAAAAATTTTCAAAGTTCTTTTTAATATTTAAATATATGACTTACTTGCTTCTGCTTATCTATAGCATATTGTTCAATTTCTTCTTTCGCTTGTTCCAGCCGAAGCTAACATTTTAAATTTATTTTTATAATTAAGGTTAATTTATATATATATATATATATAATATACAGATAGGCCTTGATTAGCGCGACTTCGAATAGCGCGATTTAAAAAATTGATACCGTTATTCGGTTAGCGCGAGAAAAGATTCGATTAGTGCGAGTTGTAAACACAGATCAGTCTTACTAACAAA